>BCLG01002884.1:19938-62679 GCA_001602295.1 Zoysia matrella | reverse complement strand
CAGAGATATTTTTTAATCCCTATTTTTTAGCTACATTTTTAAGCAAGGTTTCTAAAATTTTTATTATTTTAAAAATTTACACGGAATATTATTTATTATTTTAGATCTCCAACCAGAATTTTATTGACATTCTAGATTTTCTACCAGAATCTTGTTGCCATTCTAGATCTTCAACGAAAATCTTATTGTCATTCTGGATTTTCAACCAAAATATTATTAGTCATCGGATATTTATCACTAAGATTTTCATTCAAATCTCATTAATTGTTGGGTTATTCATCTTCACAATAAATAGAGCACCAATGCCCTGAAGTTACAATTGATAGTGCACTAATGCACATGAGTTACTGTTCTTATGTCATGGCATTTATTTTGCTTTCAATTGGCTATATTTATCTTATTGATTATTGGATATTTCTCTCTACCATGAAGACCACATTAACGCTTGGTGATTACTGCTGTTTATAGCATTAATGCGTATGGCTATATTACTAATGCGCAGGACACTAATATTGAGATATTTATCTCTGTAACTTATTTGCCATCACTTGTGTACTAAATGGCTATTCATATACATCTTTAATACTGTTTATCCGGATTTCTTTGGGCCACTCTACTGCTATAGATATTTTATTCACAAATTTATTGACTTTTCAGTCATATCGGACAAACGCACTTGCCCTCAAATTTAATTATTTTTCGAACCACCCGTTGGTTCACAGGAATTACAGCACAAAAGACATTTTTAGGTTACAAACGATATTTTCATATTACCATTCAGTCTATCTATCTTGGCAATTGGACGGTTACACAAGATACGACTCTGAAATACACTTGCAGCCATATGTCACAAACGATCTTCTCATATCACCATTCGGTCTCTCTGTCTTGGCCGCTGTATGGTTACATAAGATGTGATCCTGAAAGGCACTTGCGACTATCTTTGAAGTGATTTACTCAAACAGCTAATACGCATAATCTATAAGCCTAATCACACCTAACCACCATAGGCACCTCACATATGACTTCAGATAGTGTTGACGTTTTGTACAGCGACCTTTTTCGAAGTGAAAGTACTTAACAAACTCATCTAATACACATACAAATTTTACTTCAGACTGGGCTCGAATGGAAAATAAATCCGTGCTATATCCTTTTTAGGATTCGACGGCGTATATTGACCCGAGCAAGAGCTCGAGGGCTCGATATTCTATTTTTCAACAAAATTATTACTCTACTTCGAACCAAATTCAAAACAAAAATAAATCAACACAACATCCTTATCATGATCCGGCGATACATATTGGCTCGAGCATACGCTCAGGGGCTTCATATTATTTTCTTGATAGAATATGACTCTTCATACAAGCTTTGTTTCTTAAAAAAAGTCGGAGGCTACCATCATACATATCTGCCTCAATTCTTGAAGCACCTATCTACATTTTGGTGTGACTCTACAGCAATAAGAAGATGATCAATTTTTGTTCAGCGAGAAGTTTTTGAAGGCACCCATCAGCACTCGGGTGTAGCTTTACAATAATAAAAAGATGATGAATTCAGCACAAAAATTCATCAAGTAAGGAGTTATTTTTACTTTTTAGCTTTAGCACAAGCAAAGCCAAGTTTATTATTCCTCCATCAGTTCATAAAGAAGACAAGTTGCTGCATCAAATAAAAATCAATGACAATATGAAGACCTTATAACTCTATCATATTTTTGAAGAACTTGTGGCTTTGACATATTTTTGAAGACCTCGGCTATAGATGATTATTCAAATTGTGCATGTTGGTGCTTTCATGATGCGCCAGAAGATATTTTATGGCACCCTCCTTTTTGAAGAGCTTACCTTCTACTACCAGTCATACAAGAATCAAGATAATCTCAAAACAACAATGAAGATGCAAGCATTGCTATTAACGTCCAAAAGAACAATACCCGATGGTATAAACGTCTATGGGAAACGACATAGGCACACTTGCATAGATAAACTCCTGAAGACCAAAGATAAGTTTTTGAAGACAAAATTTTTGAAGACCGAAGACAAGTTCTTGAAGACAAATTCCCAAAAATCGAAGACAAATGTTTGAAGACTGAAGACAAATTCCTGAATACATACAGAAGATAACGGCATTGGAAGGCAAGGTCGAAGGCTTATGCCATTACCATAAAAATCAGGAATCCCGAACATGCACATCAAATATGATATTGTCAGACCTGAAGTTATTGTTGAAGGATCGCGATGCCTTCTGTAAGAGCACCGATCAAAAGAAGTCACAACCGATGTCATCAAGACCTTATTCAAGACAAAGAAAATAGCTACGTCACTAATCGGCATTAGTAATCTCCGCATTTATGACACTAGTAACTCCTGTATTTATTCTTTATTATAGCCGTTAATGTCATTATGGCCATAAATCACCTTATTTGTAACTCTCTAACCCTTGTGCTATAAAAAGGACATGGGAGAAACCCTAAAGGGCATCTGAAACAGACCAAGGAGCTCTAACTCACCAGAATACCTTTTTTTCCTCCTCGAGAAGACATTTTTACTTGTCATTCACCACTACATATAATACTTCTTGCATCTCAAATTATAAGTCATTCTAGGCTTCTCAAGTTTTTTTAAATTATAAGTCATTCTCACTTTTCGAGACACCTTTTACTTTTGTCAATACATCTCTACTCTATCTCTCTCCTCCTCATTTTCAGAACATCTCACCTTTTTTACTTTTTTTAATTCTCGTAATCAACTTTAAAATGACTTATAAATCGAGACGGAGAAAGTACACGTCACACTGGACGTAGGATTATTATCTTTCAGGAGGCCCGAACCAGTCTAAATCTTTGTGTCTCTTTCTTGATGGATCTTTGTACTAGCAAAGCGTACTCAAATTAAATATCTGTCGATCTTAACCTGTAGGTCGAGCGTCGACAATAACATACACTAATCATTGATTAAAAAGACATTGACGTTTTTGTGTTCCAGTTTTATGCGTTCTGTGGAGTCTGGATCATGTTTGGGCCACATGTTACAAGGCCTCCGTACCACTCTGGCATTTGGCGGGCTCTCCATAAAAAAAGCCAGCCAGCATATTCAGCCCACAACCCTGGCAGCTAGCCCAGTTCGCTGGGTGGCTGAAGAAGGGAATGCCAACTCGCCAAACCAGGCATCGACACCGGGTGCTGCAAATGATCCGATAGGGCAGTGGATGTGCATGCCTGCTTCCTGTGGGGTTGCAGACACGGGATGAGCCAAGGACGCCCATTCATCGATTCCACTGCACAGCGGAGATTGGACTGGCGCCTGCAACCACGGAGTGGGCATCAGGTTTCCTTACCGTTTGAATCGCAAAAACCGCTCGGGAACAATTTGATGAAAATCATAAAAACCGTTAAAACTTCGTTCAAATTTTAATTTTCAAAATTTGAAACGGTTTCGTCGGTTTGAAAACGGTAAACCGCATGGTTTTTGTGATTAGCCACGCGGTTTCTGCGGCTAGCTGAACGGTTTTGCTGTAAACCGCTAACTGCGAAAATCGAGCGGTTTTTACGGTAAACCGTTCGATTTTTCTAAAAACCGATAACTTAATGAAAAATAAGAAATGAGATGAAACAGTGCTGAAAAATTAAGCATAACCTATTCTAATTTTTTTTAATATCAACATGCACAACATACTTCATCCACAAACAGTAAGATACATTTTCATTCATATCAAATCCAAAATTCTAAACACAATAAATCTATACATACATATAGTTCATTCACAATAAATCTAAAATCCATGCATAGTTTTCGAAGCACACTTTATTTTGAGATTGTATTTCAATCAAAATATACATTTTCGCACTCTTCACTTGAAAGGAGTTGAATTTCTCTAGTCGCTAACAACTACGCTTTGAATTCATTCTAAGATTGTCCCATCTAAATGGTAGTTGTCTCCTATTATAAGTACAACGTATTATAAAACTCTAGATTTTGTCATTGATAGACCTATGTGGTGAGAGGTTCTGTGCTACGATCACCGTACAGATAATTGTAGTAGTCATTACTTTGGCTGTATGATGTATCACTGTCTGTCACGAAATAGTACGTGCCGTAGTAATGCTGTCTCCCCCTATCGATGTCCTTGTGACTGTGGAGCACCATGGTCCTCATTCTGTGTAGCATGGATATAGTATGTCTCACCTGCAAAACAAGTGAAAAGCAAGATAAATGAGTCAAAATTAATCGTATGATATGAAAAAATGGTTACCTATGAAATAATGAGTTGTGATCGATAACTGCAAGTCAAGAACTATACTGTCTAGTAGATCTTCAGATATAGTCCGAAAGCTGTTATCATTTGATTTCTGGTAAGGCGGGCTTTATCTGACGTCTCTAGAATTTGTGGAGTCGTCACTGCCCATATTTTTACCTTTCTCTTTGCTTTTTAACCTCATTTTTTTAGCATCTCTTTTTTGCCCACATACAATAAAACGAAGGTCTCATACACTATCTCTGTGTCTCTTTGATAGCACTAACAACGTATGTACTATTGACTTTTCTATCAGAGATGCCTTCTGTATGAAAAAATTTCAATCATGCGCGTTCAATGATCGACTTTGCCAGCTTGCTCTTCGCACTCTATGGACCTGTATCGATATTAATTTTAATCTGTTCCTTACCTGATCTCTATGACGCGAACCTCCTCATCATCCCAAACAATTAAGACTCATCACCTCTCTGCGACAAACCAGAAGCACCTTGCGATGAACCAGCATCAGTATCACCACTCTCGAACTGACCACCATACGAACGCTAACGCTGTCAGAATTCTTCCTCCTCTCTAGATAACCTCATAGCAGCCTGCATCTCCTCATTCTTCTTTTCATTGATATTTCTCTCACATGCAACCTAGTGCTGTCTGAGGATCTATTTAGCTCAGTCTTTTCTTCGCTCGGCGGTTCTATCAAACTTCCAGCGAAAATAGTCCCGCATGTCCGTGAGAACATGAGGACACCCAACTACGTTGCTTCCACGATATGCCAAATATTGCTTAAATCATATGGCACCACCACCTCTCTTCACGAACTTGCAATATTTGCAACGGAACCTAGGTACATATTCTCCCCGTGCTATCAAACCGAATCAGACTGATCTGTCATACTACAGTTAACAATGGCACAAATAACAAACACCTATATTGTAAGTTGAAAAAAATACACCAATATTTGAGGAGAAAAATGCCACAAATTACCTCTACGTCTGAAAACCGACTGGATCGGGCAATTTACCGCGCAAACCGACCGGCTAGCTGCTAAGCCAGAACGGTTAGCCGTTACCTCGGATTCCCTTCGCCTGCGCGGGAAAATCAGTTGGCTAGTCACTGTTTTCGCACGGCTAACCGCGAGCTGGGAGCAGCTAGCCGCTGCTATCGACCGGCGAACCGCTTGTCGGCGACGGCTTCAGGCGAAGTTGCGGCGGACGGCACGGGAGAGTGGCGAACGGAGGTGAGTGAGATGCGAATAAGAGAGGGGGAGGCGTTTGTGGCCGACAGGGGGAGGTGGGTGGATAAGATCATTTTTTTATTTTTTCGTCTAATTTTTTTCGATTTTTTTTACATAAAAAAATAATTTTTGAAAACTGATTCAAACATAAAATTGCATTTTTTATTTAGTGTTTTTACATATTTTTTTATTTTAAAATCCATCAAATTTTCAAAATTAAAAAAATTAAATTTAAAAACCGCTAAACAGGCTAAACCGAAACGGTGTGGACGATTTTAAAAAAATCGTACAGTAAACCGCGGTTTAGCAAACCCTGGTGGGATCACGGTCACGGCACGTATCCTGCACGTGTCCACGCGCCGAGGACTGTAGGTTTTGGCGCATCTCGTTTTCCTACGAACACACCGGATGCGCGTCTTTTCGACGCAGGGACAGATCCACGGGATGCTCCCTGTGGGGTCTGGTACTGAAACTGTGACCTCATTTATGTGCTCCATGTTTTGCTGACATGTAAAGCGTGCTTCTTTGATTCGAAGGACGCATTCGGATTCCAGAGTACTGCTATTTGGAAAGATTTCGTTAGTTTTGTATAGCAAAAAAATTCTGAAGGTTTCAGGTTGGCATGCATGGCTGTGTTGTTGAGCTTTCATAATCTTCTCTCCGTCAACAGATTGGAGGGCTAAAAATTTATACCGTCAAGACGCTCCGAATATCCTCTGGTGTACACCACCGTTGGTGCCCACAGCCCAGCATCGGTGGCGCGCAGTTCCGCGGAGTCTGAAAGGCAAAGGCAAGGAGATAACGCACGGCAGACGCCTGCATGAGCGCCAGAGCTGACAAAACCCCGAGGCGGAAGCAAGCCGTTCCATGCAGGGGCCCCAACCCGTAGCGCGCCCTCGGAACTCGGAGCCCATCGACTCCCCGCCTCGGAAGGAAAAGGAAACGGATAGCGATCAGGGCCCCAAAGCCAGTGTGCCGACGAGGCCGACACGTCCAAAGGGCAGAGGAGGCGAGGCAAGCAGCCTATAATGAAGGGTTGCCGAAATAGCAGGCACAAGTCTCTAATTGCCTCACGTTTCGGCGCCGCTCGCAGCCGCAGCCGGCCCCCCACCGCCCGCTTCTGCTTGTGTCCGCGCGGCGCATTTCGCTCTCCCGTTCGGCACTCAACTCTCCTTCCGCTTCCTCACCTCGGCAGCTGGCTTTGCCGCTCGTCGCCGTCGGCTAACCTGCAGCGTGAGCGGGCGAGCGGTGGGCTGCCGTCCCGCGCGCCGGCGCGCGTGGCCGCATCGGTGCTTTCCTCGACGGCGCAGGAGCGGGTATGTGCATCCGCCCAATAATCTTTGCTCTCGTTCTTCAATTCGGCTAGTAGTACTATTGCAGTGTCCGTTTTGTTGCGTAACTAAAAATTGGAGCTTAGCATCGTAACTTGGTACGAGTAGAAATAGAGTTTCGATGTATTGTTGGGGATGTGACCAAGGATTTTCGTCCGTCTGCCTTTGCTGTACCCTTGAAGAAGCGTTCGTCTCTTTCTGCATGCTTTGTCGGTTTGACGGCTTGTCCTCCATTCCTTTACGGTGATACGGCAGCAAATATGACGCGAACAGTAGCATTTTTCAAATGTAGGTAACCCATCAAAATTTATGAAAATGAGTAGCCCAAAGCATTTTGCAAACTCGATGTGTAGATGTTATATATGATACCGTAAGCAGGTTTCATTTACTATTTGACTCGGAAAAATCGATAGAGATTGGTTTGTTGAAAACCATGAAAATCAGTCCAAATTGAAAAATTAAAATTTGAATAAATTTGATCGAAAATGCTACAGTAAATCAGTCGGTTTTTTCGGTTTGACGACCGATTTCTTCGGTTTTTACGTTTTTAGGTTTCAAAGTTTGAAATTTACTGTTTCACCGGTTTTTGAAATTCTGAAAATTTTCATTTTTTTGAATTTTTAATATGAAACCTGATCGTCGTGAAAACCGGACCTATTTTCATGGTTTTGTTAACCTTGACCGTAAATGATGTGCATGGGTCTAAATTCGTATATAAGGAAAATGGAAATCACTAGAAGAAGGTACACAAGGAACCAACTGATGTGGGGGTTTATGGGCAGGCTACAATCTTACTGTGGGCCAGCTCTAACAAAATACAGTATACATTGTTGGAATTAGCCTCCATGCAGCCCCTCTAGGAAAAATGGATGGAGTGGAGTTGGTTTGCGGTTCTAAAAAATAGTGTGTTCTAGATTTACTTCTGCTTAAGTTTTTCGGACTCCTAAAACTTTGTGTCATCATGCCCTCAAAATTAAAATAGAAAAAATGTAGAGGATACCATAACAAAGCTTACAGACTTGGAAATACCATTGTGAACAAAAAAATATAGCTTCAGAATACCGCACGTTTCCAATTTTTCATACATGCTACACGCCAAAGACGAGCATATCATACTCCGTATCACTCTTGCCTCTAGGCACACCGGCGCGCTCTAGGAAAGACGCCACAAAAGACCGTAGAGATATTGTCGAAACGGGCAAGCCTCCTCTCGGAGTATCCACAATGACGCCGTACTAGGAAATGTCACGAGGGCAATGTCACCTGTCCTCTTTGGCTGCAGCCAGAACAGGGCACGCAGGTCTTGTTGAGTCGAATATTATGGCACAGAAGCATGGAAGGAGCACTCCCAATTCATTAAAAGAGGAAACATGAGCATCTACATCGATTCAACTGGGAATCGAACGCACGCGGGTTCGAACGCACGCTGGCGTCTAAACCAGCTGAGCTATCGCTATCAAAAGTCCAGATAAAACTATGCACAGGTTTTCTGGCCTTGTATGCATCAAAGCCATGAGCAACGCCACATATCCGCCAAAGCATATCAGTGGGCGGGCTGCACGCTAGAGTGTAGAAGATCCGTGAGGAACTACGAAGACCATGAAGCAAACTTCCAAACGAGGAAGTGTCTGATATCCAGCCATCCTCCCGCATGCATCCTGAGTTAAGCTCATCAATGGCGAGCGCACCCTTTCAATCAAGCGGGTGCGACCGATGTGATCAGCTTTCTACTTACGACATTTTAGCTTTCGCATGCAGGCTATAAGTAACGGATCAGCAGAGGTACATTGAACTGAGCCGTTGCAAATTGAGCGGGACAACGTCATGGCGTCAGAGACGAGCAAGAACGTGAAGGCCCTCGACGAGCAGGAGGTCACCTCGCACCAGCGTGACCAGAGCTTTCGCGTCGCATCTCGAGCTGCTGCTGCTGCTGAAGAGCCAGCGGCGGATCCGCTGGCGCGGCAGTCGTCGATCCTGTCGCTGACGCTGGAGGAGCTGCAGAATTCGCTGTGCGAGCCCGGGCGCAACTTCGGGTCCATGAATATGGACGAGTTCGTGGCCAACGTATGGAACGCCGAGGAGTTCCAGGCCGCCACCGGCGGCGGCAAGGAGGACCATGAGGACGAGGCGACCTTGGCGACGGGGACCAGTGAAGGCGGAGGCGCGGGAGGAGGGAGCGGGCTATGCCGCCAGGGGTCGTTCTCTCTGCCCCCGCCGCTGTCACGGAAGACAGTGGAGGAGGTATGGGCGGAGATCAGCCAGGGGCCGCCAGGCGCCCAACCACACGCCGCGCCGCCGCAGGCCGTTGTCCAGCCGCAGATGGGGAGCGGCGGCGTCGCGGTCAGCGGCGGGCAGGCCACGTTGGGCGAGATGACGCTGGAGGACTTCTTGGTCAAGGCGGGCGTCGTCCGGGGATCTCTCGCCGGCCACGGACAGGCACCGGCGGCGGTCGGCATGGTTCCCACCGGGCCGTTGACCCACATGCAGCAAGGCCAGCTCGCCGCTCCCATGATGTTCCAGGTAGCTCCACCCGGCAACGCCGTGTACCCCGTGATGGGAGATGGCATGGGCTACCACAACGGCTACCCCGGGGGCATGACGGCGGTGCCGCCCCCGCCGCCGTCGCAGTGTGTGGTGGCCGAGGTGAGCCCGGGTTCGTCGGACGGGATGAGCGCGATGACGCAGGCGGAGATGGTGAACTTCCCTGGCAACGGGGGGATGGTCATGAACGGCGGCAACACGCGGAAGCGTGAGTCCCCGGAGGATGAGTGCACGGAGAAGACGGTGGAGCGCCGGCAGCGGCGCATGATCAAGAACCGTGAATCAGCCGCCCGGTCACGCGCCAGAAAGCAGGTAAGTATGCATCAATGTTTATGTCGTTGGTGTCAACTTGGTCGCCTTTCTGTGAAGGCGAGGGCCGTTTCACCGTGACCACCGGGGAATTGGTGACAGTTTTATGCATTTGGAACGGGTGCACTGCAGGCTTATACCGTGGAGCTCGAGGCTGAATTGAACCATCTGAAGGAGGAGAACGAGAGGCTTCGGGCTGAGGAGGTACCGAGATGCGAAACAAATTTCATATGCATTTTAATGCTATTTTTTGCAGCTAACTTTACACTGGTCTGATCTAACACAACATCTCTGTTCTGTTCTCTTGTGCAGAAGACGATTCTGCTGTCAAAGAAAGAGATGGTACAGTGTTTATTCTTCAGCCGAGCATGATAGGAGTATATCTTTAACGCACTGTGTCGTCGTTTCTCAGTGAGCTGACGGAAGCATATGCCATGGTTTTGTGTTTGCTTCAGCTGATGGAGAAGATGCTGGAGCAGTCGAGGGAGAACGTGAGCGCCAAGAAGCAGAGCGGTCGCGGGATGCGCCGCTGCGGCAGCTGCATGTGGTGAAAATGCCACGGCAACGACCAGCATTGTGTCGTTCCAACATATGCTTCCTCCAATATATAGAAAGTCATATATAGAATTGCAGTATTCTAGTATGTGATGTGGTAGATGTAATGTAAGACCTGCATGGCCATGGGATATGTAAAGTTTGCTACTGCGTTGTCTGTACAAACAATAAAGCATAACTGTAAGATAACCCATCGCCTGCTCTGTTTTTGTGCATGTGTATTAGCCGGATCTGATTTTGTGCCCGTGATTGTATATTCCATGGGAAGAGTGGTAGAAACAGAGAAGTGCTCTTCTTCTTTTTTTTAAACTGAAACACACAAGTATAGAGCTTGTAGTTGGAGCCTCAGCATTTGCCGGGCCGCCCATGGGCTGAAAGCACTCAGTCAAACGGTTTGCAGTTCTTCCTCTAAGCGCCCATCTTAATGGGCTGTGATACACAGAAAAGCCCATATACTTGAAGACATGATTACTCACCTACACGCTACACAGCGGGCTCGTGACGCTCGTCTTCCTCACAACGGACCCGTCTTCGTTCCCACGAACCATCCCCCGGCGACGCTTCGGCGATCTCAGGCTCAGGAGCGCGGCTTCGAAATCCCGAGTCTGTGAAGCGCGCGTCACTCTGAGATTTGCAGCTACGAGGGGAATCGGTAAGAAGGTACCTCCTCTCTTTGGGATCTATTAATTGGTCACGCATTGATTTTCAGATATTTGGGGTCCGTGGAAACGGAGCAAAATGATAATTATCGATATAGCGAATTGCTAATTTCAGGAAATGCACGGTTTAGATTTTTGAGCTGATCATTCTCAGAACCGAAAGTTTGTGCTAATTAAGGGTTATGTGTAATTTGATTTCTGGAAGGGACTTATCGTGCATTTGGATGATTGTAAATAATGTGCTCTGCAAAATTTGACTGTTATAACACTAAGGCCTCCTTCGGAATGCAGAAGTTTTATAGGAACCGCACATGAATTTCACAGGGAAAATGTAGGATTTAGGGAAGAATACTGTGTTCCAAAGAGGGCTGAAACTAGTGAGGACTGCGTGACTTAATAACTCAAAAGACAAATGAGGAAGGGATAATGTTGAATGTCGTATTTCCTCCTGTACAATGCGTTTCTTGAACTGTATTTTCCTCTCTCTCTCTCTCTCTCTGTGATTTTTGTGCTTCATGCCTCCTTGATTTGAGGACTGACACAATATCTAATGACTTGCACATATGGGTTGGGGAATATCAAGGCTGATTGACTGAAGGCTGCCGTCCTGCTTTCCGTAGCGTATTTTTTTTCCAAGGACTAGGAGTCTAGGAGTAAAACTCATCTCTTTTATTCTCATATGCACATCTTTGATCGCAATGCTAGTCTCCATTGCTTGTCACCCAGCAATTGATCTTCCTTTACTCCTTGGCAAGGCGTATGATGGAATATTTCCCTTGTGGTCATGGGTCGTGTTCTCACCATTTCTTCCGTTTATCCACGTGTTTGTGCTACTACGGAGATTTGTGAAAACTGAGCCCCTGTCGCTGAGATAGCAGATGGTGTTTGTTGGTGGATGACCTTCTTCAGTTGAGCACCTGCCACCAGGTGACCCTGCAGTCCTAGATTGCACCTGTGAGCTGCCAAAAAGCTCGCATTTGTGCTTTGCTCCCTGGGATACAAAGGCTCCTCAACCACCATAGATTGAGCCTGCTGTGCGATGGGCTTTGAGAAAGCGCACTCAGAACAAGCCTATATATATCCACTGTGCCTATGGTAATTCATACTGATCTGGAGGTTGGATAATATTTGATGGAACTAATAGGTTATGTTCTTCCTGAAAATACTTACGTTTGTACCCCCCTCGATGAATAGCGATACACTCTTCAGCGGAAAATCCTGGAGGAATGGTCAAGACATCTCTCAAGAAGTGGTGCATCAGATGTGTCTTGTTATTCATTCGGATTATAACCGAAAAGGAAACTGAACCTGCAAAAAACGGACATGTTTGGTACTTGATGGCATATGTAACATGGAGTACACCGAGTGTTACTATCTACCGCTGACTTAGTAAATGTCCACCGCTCATTCTCAAAATTATCTTTATGTTGCACTCCCTCCATTCTAAAAGTGTGGACAACATTTTTGGAATGGATATGTAGGGCCTCTTTGGAACGCGAGAATTTTTCTCATTTTCTGTGTTTTTACTGTGAAATTGAACTAATTCCTCTGAAATTTCTATGTGATTTCTGTGAAATTTCTGTGTTCAAAGGAGCCCTAGGAGCAGTAAGTTCTAGTACTACTGTAGCTTGTACTGCTCGTTAGCAGAGATTTTAGTGATCTTGCCTCCCACTCAATGCTTGCCAGAGAATTGCTGAGTACTTATGTTTTTAAGTAGAGTACCATTTTCAGCAACCTGCATTCTGCATTCAGTATCCCTGCTAAGGGCTCCTTTGAAACGCAGGATTTTCGTAGAAATTATGTAGTAATTTCACAGTAATCAGTTCAATTTCACAGAAAAAACGCAGAAATAGAAAAAATTTCCTTCAATCCAAACGAGGCCTAAGTTCTCGTCAGTTGTCTCAAAACTAGTGGCGGGCTATTCTAGAATCTCCTTTATTCTGTAAGCATTTCATCTATCTTGCAAAGTTTTTTTGCTACCGTTTCTGACATGCTGATTTGAGATTTGGCAGAGGCACACTCATATTTATGCTTTATTCTCTTATGGCGCTTATCCCTTTTTATTATCTGTTTGGCTTTTCTTAGTATACAGTTTTGCAGTAAAAACGGGTGAAAAAATTCAGAGCTGCGCTGCTGGAAAATTCATCTGCTCGTCTTTAGGAATGCCCTATACCTGGTAGCAACCTAATTCAAATGTTGTAGACAAGATATGAGGCGAAGCGGACGTTGAAAGATCTTTAAGTTGAGCTGGTGCCGTTGGAACACTTATACAGGTTTTTCTCTTTCATTTATTTACCCATCGATTGTTCTGAACATGCATCTTTCAATTTGTAATTTGTTTCTATAGCTCTTTGTGTTGCATCTTCTTTTTGGCTTCTATTTTAAGTTGTATATTTTGAAACGGAGTACTTGTCTGGCGTTCAGGTTGGAATCGTAGATAGTTACCAGTGGAAACATTTTGCAAAATGAAACTTGAATGGCGCCAAACGGTTACTCAGTGTCTAATCGCATTTAGTCCTCTCAGGCAAGTGAATGGCCACGAATATTCTGCCTTTGGGTTGTTTTTCCTAGCGACGCGCACAAAATTCTGCGTTGTTAACCCTTCAACCAGTTCTAGAGCTAGCACCCTTCAACCAGTTCAAGAGCCACATGGACAAATGGGCCGCCCAACAAAACACCACAGCAATTTCATCCTCCTTCCTTTCTCCTAGTGATGTTGCTTTCTAAATATTTTAATGATAGGACATTACAATGCTTCTCTCTAATCCTTTTAACAGAATCACCGCCGAAGTTTACACCCTGCAGGCGCGGCATCAAAATCCCGAGAACTGATTCTGCTGCTGCTGCTGCTGCAGCATTGCTTGCAGCTCTGTTGCTGTGGGGCTGTTACTCTCTGTCCCATTGAAGTTCCTGTACGCGATCAAATACAAGCCATTGTCAGCCAAGTTCATTTCCTCCTTCGAATGGATCTGAAGACAAGGTTGGTAATCACACTGCTTTTGTGGTTGAAGAGATGTGAATCTTACTCGCGAGGTCGTGAAGCCCAGAGGTTGCTGAGAGCTCGGAGACGGCGGTAGTACTCCCCAATGGAAAGGAAACACCGCGCCGCCTGCCGAGTGGTCAGGATCCGGCGCATCTGATGCAGCGTTTGTTGCCTCAGGTTGTCGGCCTGCAGTTGGTGGAGCAGCAAACATAGATGAGAAAAAAAGTTGAGATGTCACATTAGCTTTGCTTCTTGACAAATTAGTACGCCCATTAACTTGAATGACAGCGTACTTTTTTTTATCATGCAGATGCATCTATTCTAGCGGTAGTGTTTTGCTGTGTCGGGTCCCTGCAATATTCTACTCTGAAGACTGTTTAAAGGTAGTACTAGTCCATGCTGGCGCTGGAGCCTACCTGTTATGTTTATGGGGCAGGCTAAAATCTGTATTTTTGTGATAAATTGTATCTTAAATGTGTAGTTTTCTAAAATTGAATGTTAAATTTGTAGCTTTTTGATAATATTTCTAAAGTATCTGTAGTTATCTGAAATTTACTCTTATAAATACATATCTCGAAAGGGAATCAGAACTCGGAGTGGTGAAAACAAACTACAAAATGGACGTCTCAATCTCCATTTTTCCCACTTGAGAGAGAAGATAATAAAAAGCCACTATCATGTTTTCTATACCAAAATTGTGATGGAACAGCAAGCTCCATTCTGTATATTCAAGGCTCTCCCTGTCCATGACTGAAGTTTAGTTGTCCTTTTCCTAACCACTATTCATGGATTGATCTCTTGCAACCTTTTTTTTGGCAAGGAATGGCACACCACAAGTTTTTCTGAGCCCGTGGGCCCTGTGTAGAGAGGTACCAGCAGGATAAACAAGAGATGGCCGGTACAGGGTAGAGGCACAAGTACTAACATTGTTTATGCACAGTGGCAACCGTATGTATCCGCCCATTGACTTTCTGGGAAAAGAGACAGGTGTGTACGTGTATGTACTGCCACTACACATGGTGACCAGGATCAAACCCTTGCGGCCTTGCCTTGTTTGGCCGGCACCAGCTCCTCAAGGGAGACATACAATAATTGCCACAGACGGAGCATGTTGTCCGTTGTTTAATCACGAGCTAATTATGCTGCTGGAAAGTGCTAATGATGCTTATCCGGTTATCTACAGGTTTAAGCTGGAGTATAGCTTTCTGACGAAAGGTTGGGCCTTGGCCGGTCATGGAGAAAGCAGGACAAGGCTCTGTAGCCTGCAGGATCAGCTGCATTGTCACTGTGCATCTCTGGCTGCCCAGGACAGTGTACTTGAAAGTTTAAGGCAGCTTTTACTCGTTGCGTTAATCGGAGTAGGTGAAAAATATTTAACCGATCATGCGATAACTGGTGCACGAACTGGAGATTAGAAATCGTCTAAAAAAAGAACTGAAGATTAGAAATGCTGACCTGCTTATAGAAGCTTTCGAGGCTGGCCAGCTTCTCCAGCGCGACAGCCATGAGGTTCATGTAATTGGGGGTGACGACGCCGTCGTTGAGCGTCCCGGCGGCGACCGTATCGGCCAGCGACTGGTGCAGCTGGTGCAAGCCCTGCGCGAGCGCCTCCTCCGCCTGCTCCGACGACTGCTGGAGGTTGCAGATCCCCATCATCTGCTGCTCCGTCATGGGGTCCAGCTGCTGCATCAGTATCTGCATTCCCAAGAAAACACAAGGTCTCAGTGCGGCGCCCCGGCTCAATGGCCGCGCACGGACAGACGCACAGGCTTCGACATGAACGGACCTTGAGCAGCTCGGACGGGCGGAAGCCGCCCATCCAGAAGAAGCAGCGTTCGGCGGGGGTAGCCCAGATGCCGGTGAGGAGGTGGAAGACATCGGAGCGCGCAAGCTCTGCCTTGAGCTGGAAGAGCTCGTCGTAGTGCTGCATGCACTCCTCGACGATGAGGCCCAGGTTGCCGTCGAGCAGCTGCGCCAGCAACCCGCCGCGGAGCTCCTCCAGCTGCTTGCTGTCGTCGTCCAGCCACCGCGCGTACTCCAGTTCGAACATGGCGGCGCCTGCAGGCACGGGCACACAGTAGGAGCACGTGCGTGAGAAATCAGGCCTTCTCTGAAACCGAGGCAGCCTGCTGCATGGCACGGTGAAAAAGCTCGAAGCTTTGGAGAGCAGCGTACTATGGAGATGGACGGTCCTCATTACTCCTTTTATTTTTATTTGTTATTCTTGTTTTTCAATACAAATTTTATTATAAATTTTTATTTCTACCCTTTACTTTTTCTTCATTTTTTACGCTAGAGCACGTTGTTGAATGACACAGAGCCATGCCCCGTCGCCCAGGGCCCAATAGCATTCATCAACCTTATTCTGTAAGTTACTGTAGCAATAGGGGTAGTAAGAGTCTAAATATTTCAGCTTCTTGTTTTTTTTTTTTTTCGCGGGTGGCTACAACGTCAAATAAAACCGAAGAGAGGGAGTACCAGAGCTCATGTCCCCGGCGGCGCTGCACCCTCCAACGAGCAGGCCCTGGACCACGGCAACGCTATGACACATCAAACTCTGACCACGAAATGTAAAGAAAAAGGCTCGTAAATGATTCAGACGGAGAATGAGAGGTTCGGACTGGATCAAACCTGTGACCGTGCTCTCTGGAGCTCATGCTCGACCTGCTGAAGCCTGATCCTGCTCGTCTCCAGCTGCTGCACGTAAGCCTGCGGTGAAAGGGACCGTAATTCAATTAATTATTCGAGCTCATTAAGCAGAGAGTGTCAGTTCATGGATTTCTTCGTTTGTAATTACCTTCTTCCTCAGCCTGCTCTTCCTCGCAGCCTCTCTGTTCTGCGCGAGCCGCCGTTCCGTCTTGAGAGAACAGAGGTAAGGGCGGGTTAATGGAGCCATTAAGAGTTAAGACAAGAAATTCGAGTACAGATAACAGAAATAGTGAGAGCTCTCTATCTACCCCACCTTGGCATCCACCGATTTGCCATCTTTTCTTGCGGATCCATGCTTCCTCTGTGCGAAGTACATAAAAAAGGCACGATTAGAGCAGTAGTAGTAGCATCCATGCCGCTTTCCTGTACAGAAGCACAGTGCCCAATCTCACCATCAACGAAAGCAACTACAGGGACACGAGCTGGGACATGTTGGAGCCAAAAGCTCATGTCCATTCCATTGTTGATTCAGTACGGTCACTGTCTACCGTCCCGGAACAGCTTTTGGCTGTACCTGTCCGTGAGAGCTCAGTGAGCAGTATTCGCAATAACAGACGTGTTGCCATCAGTGCTGTTTAGGCGAGTTGCTGGGGGATAAGATGGTGTTATCGCAGGATCATTCTGCTTTGCCTCCATTCATCAACGAACCCAGAGAGGGACCGGAGGGGGGGGGGGGGGCTAGGGCGACATAACGTCCCCTAGATTGGTTCAGCATTGATCGATGCCATTAGTCTAGTCATAATCATTCTAGCAGGGACATAACCTAAGCTTAAGTACTTTACTCCGTACACTACAGTACTGGCTCGATGTGTCTTTGCCTCGTCATTGGCGACATGACGGGGCGAATGGTAGTGCTGCCATATTCAGAACCGGGAAAAATTCAACGATTTGACAGCAATATTCCGGAGGAGACTGGTGGGAGAGGGAGGGGAGTAATAGAGCGCTCGTGCTGGTGATAGGAAAGGATGGAGGGGGGTGGGCATCGGTACCTTGTCATGTTCTCCTCCGTGCAGCTGCTGCATCGGCTGCTGCTGAAAGCTTGGCGCGGCAGCAGAAGCAGGCGGGGGAGGGGCAGCAGCGGCGAGGCCTGGCCTGTACGAGTAGCTGTAATCATCGGTGGTCACCATCATGACCTCCTGCCGCAGCGCAGAGGAGGCTGGGGACACCAACTCCATCTGTGACATTGTGTTCTGGGCTGAGCTCGAGTCAGTGGTGCTCCCTACTGACTGCGAATTCCACTGTTCAGCAATTACGCAGGCCGGGAAGAACAACAGTGAGGACCCAGTAAAAATATTTATGCCATGTCTGGTGCAGTAAAAAAAATCACTCCAAAATTAGTGGTGGCCGGCCCACCGCGGCACAGAGGGAATCGGCAGCCAAGAACAGCCACATCTTTTCTTGGGTTCAGCGACGAGCCAGCCAACCAAGAACCAGAAGACGATTGCATGCATGAATGAATGATCATGGGAAGCGAGCGAGTCCTTCACTTACACTGTGCAGCTGAGGTTGATGCCTTATTGGCCACGAAGGGAAGATCTCCAGCGTGGGGGGGCTGGCCGCGAGATATCCTGCCGCTGCATGGACACAAAGAGAATTAACAGGGGGGCCTTATCGATCATCCCCTTTCCCCTGTTCATCGTCTCTCTCCTCCATCGGATCTCAAGCAGAGGAGGCGAGTTATGGAGCTGTTTCCACCTTTGTGGCATCTCAGCGGCAAGTCGCATGTGGCGACTGTGTTGCATAGGAAAGGAAACGAACGCAAAAGGCGAGGCATGTCTCGCCCTGTGCGGTGCTGTGCTTTTCGGCAAGCGGTCAAGGTTCGGGGAGAGAGAAGAAGAAACGAGCAAGGAGAGGCTTACACTGCTTCGCCTGCACGTCGTTCTTGATCACGCCGGGATCGACGTCGCCATGTATGAGGGCCTCCTCCAGCTCGCCGAAGTAGGCAGTGGCTGCGGCCGCTGGCTGGAAGTCCCTGCCCAAGCAGTAGCGCACGGAGCTCATCAGTCACCGATCACCAGTGCGCGGTTCAAGCTGTAGCCGCAGCAGGCGCCATATGCAGCGAGAAGGCAACGCACGAAGATAAAAACTTTTCAAGAATGGAAAGGCCAAGGCTCTGCCTAAAGCATGCGGGTTAGAGCTGGACAGATAAGGATGAGAGGGCCAAAAGATGGAGCCTGCTTGGTGCCCAAATCACTCTCAGGATTCAACAGGCCTTAGGCATTAAGTTATGTGGGTGGAGGTGTAATCCAATGGAAGTGGCACGGCATAAATTTGTGGAATAAGTTTGTTACAAAGACGGATAAAAGGAGGTTCAAGGAAGAGAGAAAAACATACTTTAAAGAAGAAGCCCACTCAATTCAAGGATTTGAAAAACCGGTGCTAAGCTAGTTGCGAAAAGTCGCGGTTGTGGTCTCGTGCTGCATGCTTGCTCTTCTACAGGTCTACTGAATGCATGTTGCATGAGAGGTGAGATAGAAGATGAAGAACTGAGTAGAGAGAGGGAAGAGACGCAGCACAGGAAGCAGGCAGGCGGTGCGGCGCCGGCGCCATGGTCTTGGACTCCGTACGCGAGCGCCGGGTTGAAAGGCAGTGCTGATGCTCTCTCATGCGCGCTCGCCATCCTCCACGAGCTCTCCTCGCCTTGCACCATGAGGGCGGGCTACTGGCTCTACCACCACCACGAAGAAGAGATCCGGACCAGTCAGCTAGTGGCTGTATGAAAGAAGAAAGAAACGGGGCTTGCGGCGTGGGGAGTACACAGTACATACCATGCCATGCCAGTAGAAGGAAAGCATGCGAGTTTGTGATTTCTCCTCCTCGGCTCCTCCCCCTTGTTTGTTTGGCTTGTCACTCACACGCTACCACCACTGGCAAATTGAATCAGCCTTTTGAGTTTCATCCAGTGTACTGCAAAGAAGATCTCGTCCTATTATTGAACACGTTCTACTCCAACAAAGCCAGCCTTCTTTCTTTTCTCACAGGCAGGAAGGCAGGCCGCTGCTGCTGCTGCTAGTCCTGCCGAGGGAGGGAGGGAGGTGTGGTAGGGCTTTTTCTGTCAAGATTTCTGCCTCCTACTACTCCACTCCTTGTAACCAACCACCTCTGATCTCTCGTTGGCCCCTTGCCTCTGAGACGGCAAGTACTCTCAACAAAAGGTGCATTGAATTGAAGGAGAAAGGCACACAAGTTTTTTTTTTTAAAAAAAAAGGGAGCTTGAGAAGTCGTTTTACACTTCCATGTTCGTCTCCTCTTCCCTATCTGCTGAAAGCCAGAACGAGAGCGACAGACAGGGGAGTTGATTTGATTCGTCAAACTATATGTTCTAACTCCGTATTGAATACCTAAATATCACAATCAACTAGTACTAGTAGTTTATCAACATTGGACATAACTAAAGCACCATCATCAGTATGATAATAGTATATACCAGTAGCACCTCCATGCGGGAAAAACCCCACTTGCAATTGCACCGGAAAATATAAAAATTTAGGTGCTTGAAAATGGGTGGGTTTGAGGTTATCCCTGTGTTCATATGTCAACATCACAGCCTTGTCATGCACCAAATACTTGAAAAAAAAAAGATGCTTTACACGAAGAGAAAAAATTGTTCCGGGCAAGGCCTCTCTTGTCTGTCCCTTGGCTCTTGCCCCTCCCAAGAAGAGATGTTCTGGATGTACTCGGAGAGGGGAGCACACTAATACTAGCACATTCTTTGAGTTGCTGATTAGTCACTAGTGCTTAATCCTTTGCCTAACTAGGGACTCAAGCGCATCATAAACTAATTCAAAGACAAGTGTGGGGAAGACATCGTGCATTTTTACTTCTCTCTGTCTCAAAATAAGTGATATTTTTGACTTTTTAAAATCAACATTTGGCTATTTTGTTTTATTCAAAAAAATTTACAAAAATGAAAAAATAAATAAATCAAGCTTAAAAGTACTTTTCATAATGAATCATTTCATAATAAAATAAATAATTTTATCACATTTTTTTTGAATAAAACAAATGGTCAAAGAGAGATGTTTAAAAATCTAAAAAGACACTTATTATGAGATTGAGGGAGCAGTAACTCAGAGAAGATGCATTCACACTCGCCGGCCAACTCCTCAGCTCACTTTATCCAATTGGTTAATCCTTCTGCTTCAGAGTTCATACACTCCAGAAAATTCTTGGCTTCCCTTGCTATTCCTTGCATTTTGGCATAGACTTCTACCCGGCTTGGTCATGGCCGTGAATTTGGAAAGGCTGTTCATTTGTCGGATGCCAGGGGCCCAGGGACTTGTGAAATGTGAACTGTGAAGACGGAGAGGGGGAAAATATGCTACGATTACTATACTGTACATATCCCAGTACCGGTCGCCCTGTCGAAGGTCACCGGTCCAGTTCTACAGTAATAATTTTTTAAAGATTCTATAGATTTTGCATATCTTCCTGAAAGCATAGGTCTGCACTTTGCAGCGTAGAAGTATCTTGTTTTCAAAAATTTTAAAATGGACAGAGAACAAAGTGAGGAATCAGGAAGTGAGCTACACGCAAGAAGGGGAAGACGGGCGGTTTGGCGAATGATTATTTGCCGTACAACAATGGGAGAGAGTGAAAAGGAGTCATAGTAAAGCTTTTTTGAATTTTTCTTGTGGCCTTTTTGTGTTGCCATGGTCCATGGCCCACCAATTGGAGGCTGGAGCTTCATTCTCTATGACCAGAGTGTGGATAATGCAATTTTTTCTGCAGCTTCCTTCTTTTTTTAGTCCACTTGAGATTTCGTAGTTTCGCAAGGAAAAGAAAGATGGAAGTTGTGATTGCTATATTGATCATAGCATTATGAAATCCTCACCTCCAACCTCGTGGATCAGTGAGCCCTGGAGAGGTCAACGGTTTGATGAACATTGAGCTTCTATATCAAAATCTTCTCGTATTTATGGAACAGGTCACACTATTTTTAAATGCATCTGTTGATTCAAGTGACGTAGAAAAGTCATACTGCCTGTCATAATTTTCATCACAGCTATCAGTGGATTTTTTTTTTCAGGGTGTACCCAGTGATTATTTTCGCAATAAAGAGTAGAGTAGCTCTGACAGAAAAAATGAATAAAAAGAATCTACCAAAAAAAAATAAGAAAGGCAAAAAAAATCCGAAGATTGTGTCAAACCAAATCAACCCCATGTCCAGCGATACTCTTTCAGTATTACAAGTTGGAAACGAAAATGTATTGTGACTACCACGTGAACCTGAATCAATCGAGGAGATATCTATTGGCAAGCGAAGCCAGACCCCTAAATTCGATATGATCCACCTTGGAATATGTTCTTTTGTATAAAGAACTGTAAAACGAAAAAACCCAAATGGGATAACGGCACAACATTGATCTTAGATAAAATAACATTACCAGCACGGATAACTTCGATTAGGCACTGATGCTGCCATGCAGACTTATTATCAATTAACCATAGAATCTCTGGGCATAGAATGTCAATGTAAAAAGGTGACCGATAGATTTTTCCTAAAAGAATTATTCATACTTAGTATAACTTCCCCTGAGCGGCATAGTATGTAATTTGACATAGTATGTAATTTGACAGTTATCCCATTTGACAGTTTATCAACTAGCTGGGCTGGGCCAGGCGCCTCGCAGTTGGCACGAGCCTGGTCGGGCCCGTAGGCCGGGTATAGTGCTGGCATGCATATAACGGTAAATGCAAGCATCAGTGCAGAAACAAGCACAAACTTTCTTTAACCATGTTCAACGGGTATGCACCTGAGCGGACAGTTACGACCATCAGGACAAGGATATTTAAGTATGGAAGCACCGCACGTCGATGCAAAATAAATGTTTTTCTTTTGGCATCTCGCCTTTACTTAACCGTAATCACCTACGGTAAATTCACATTGCAGCGGATGAGCCACGGCACGAAAGGTCGGTAAAATTCTCGGCGACGTTCATACCGCAATTAGCCTAACTCTGTCCAATCGCTATATAAAGGGGGACCAGACTATGCCCTCTTCGTCATCCATCACTCGAAGAACATTCCTTCCTACTAGTAATAGCTACTTAGGCCAATAAAAAAAAACTAGTTAGGCTCGCTCAAGCCATGGCAGGCCGAGCTCTCACTCTCTTCCAGCTCACTGCCACCCTCCTGGCGGCGCTCCTCGCCACAAGCCATGCCGGTGGCATCGCCGTCTACTGGGGCCAGAACGACGGCGAGGCGTCCCTGTCCGACACGTGCGCGTCGGGCAACTACATGTACGTCATCCTCGCCTTCGTGTACAAGTTCGGCAAGGGCCAGACGCCGCAGCTGGACTTGGCTAGTCACTGCGACCCCTCGTCGGGCGGGTGTACGGGCCTGAGCAAGGACATCCGGTCGTGCCAGAGCCAGGGCGTCAAGGTGCTGCTCTCCATCGGCGGCGGCGACGGGAGCTACGGCCTCTCGTCGGAGGACGACGCGCGGCAGGTGGCCGCCTACCTCTGGAACAACTACCTCGGCGGCACGTCGTCGTCCCGGCCTCTCGGCGATGCCGTGCTTGATGGCATCGACTTTGACATCGAGCTCGGCGGCGCCAAGTACTGGGACAGGCTCGCCAGGTAAAACCTCTCGCCTGATGAAGTACTAGTACTTACGAGCCAGGGCTCTCGCGGCCAACTTTACATGCTCTTTTCAAGTGCACGAACGCTTACCTGCTGACGGACGCCGTTTGGGCAGGGACCTGAAGAGCATGGGCAAGAACGGCGGCAAGGCGGTGCTGCTCAGCGCGGCACCGCAATGCCCGTTCCCGGACGAGTGGGACGGCGGCGCGATCAACACGGGGCTGTTCGACTTCGTGTGGGTGCAGTTCTACAACAACCCGCCGTGCCAGTTCAGCGCGGGGCGCGGCGCGTTCCTCGACGCGTGGAAGAGGTGGGAGTCGGTGCCAGCCGGGAAGATCTTCCTGGGCCTGCCCGCCTCCAAGGACGCGGCCGGCACCGGGTTCGTACCCGCCGGTGAGCTCACGTCGAGCGTCCTGCCGCTCATCAAGGGCTCCCCCAAGTACGGCGGCGTCATGCTCTGGTCCAAGTACTACGACGACCGCACGGGCTACAGCTCGACCATAAAGAGCCAAGTGTGACATTCTTGGCAAGCAAGCATGTAATAGTACGCGGTTGCAGATAGTTCATCCTTGTGCTTGTGCGTGCTCGTATCCATGTCTCGACGTGTTACAGAGTTGTGAGCGTGTGTGTTAGTATGGTGATTTACTGTACCATGTTCCGGATTCTTTTGTATGTCAGGTGTACTATGTACTCTCTCCGTATTTAAATTGATGTCGCTGTTAATTTTTAATCTCAATTTTGATATTTCGTTTTATTCAAAAAAAATTGTTTAAATATGTAAAATTTTAAGTTGTGATTCAACAAATTATAACAAAATATATAATTTTTATCAATTTTTTTAATAAGACGAATAGTCAAAGTTGAAATTAAAAGTCAACAGCGACATCAATTTAAGAACAGCAGGAGTACGACACGGTAGAATAAAAATGTGAGGCCATTGTTTATGTACTCCTACGTTATCTAATCATGGATCGGCCTAGTACTGAAAAAATCTTATCTCAACAGCGCAACATGCAAAAAGACACAGCAGGCCTGAGACATGTTTACCGTTCTGGGCCATAATCTCATAGGGAGCATGTAAACTTCAGTAATAACCTAAACCATCTTTTCTCTCATATCGAAACCATTTCTATTCACTCTAAAAAATTGGCCATTTAAATTCTCTACTCGCGCTATAAAAATAGAGACCAATGAGGCGGTGTCCCTGGCCTGGATTGGAACTCTGCATCCTACGGGAAGCTGTAAACACGGAACTGAAGCAAGATGCAAATTCTTCAGACTAAAAATCTACTCATCGATACCTGAATCCGTGACTCGCCACTATGCATTTTATATGTCCATTGTTGCCGCACCTGACATAACTGAAATTATTTTTCATCAAGTTCAAAGGACTGACAAAGTTCAAGTGCGCCAAGAGCATACCTAGACTCAGAGTAGGCGTGCGGCGCGGCTGGTGTGGGCAACTGGGCATAAACCAAACGGACCCGAAATTGATCAAAATGAATTATTTTTGCTTAATAGTTCATATCCCGACCTCAAGATTTTTTTGATAAAAGAAAAGGAGAATGAGCAGCGAGTAAAATAGTTCAAAAGCTATTGCTCTGGATTTCAAAAATAATATTCGAATTTTCATCTTTGCAAACTATTTAAATGAGTAATATTTTTTATCAATTTCAAAAGTTTGATGCTGCCCAGATGAACTCATGTTTGACTGATAAGTTGGAACTTTTTTTTTCGCTGAAAAGAATATGGCCGGAAGAAACATAATTCCACTTGTGAACATGGCGCACGTGTGGATGTGGATCTTAGATATGAACTGCAAAATGTTGCACATGTTCAACACTTAAGGCCTCCTTTGGAACGAGAATTTTTTTTTTTTTTCTACGTTTTTCTTATGAAATTAAATTGATTCATGTCAAATTCATTTGTGATTCCTGTGAATTTTTTGTGTTTCAAATGGGACCTAAAAATTGCAGGCTTTCTGAAGTTCAAGAATTTCACAAAAATGTATATGAATATCATTGAAAACAGTTCAATTTTATAGAAAAAATATAATTCAAAATTTTTTCCCACAATCAAAGTATGCTGGTGTAGGGGCGCTTCTGCAGTCGCATTCTGCTTCCCGCTGAAAACGATAACCACGAGCCTGCCCCGGCCGCTATGAAATGTTCGAAATTGCCAATCAGCTCATCAGCACATGACTCGACCATTTCCCGTTTCATTTTGATATATGTTGCCCCAACCTTACATCAATGGAACTCTAATCAAGTTGAAGGTAATTCTAAAACGGGAAGAAACCAAGGTGGCACGCCCAGTTTGTTCGACGGATTGTCCGTTGTTCTGTCCAAGGCAGCAAGAATCCATTTCTTAAATCTGTCGCGAGCCATTCCGGAAAAACAGTTATTTGTTGGATTATTGTGAAGGTTCATGAGTGGCGTGACGTTGCCGCATTCATCAAACAGTGGTTCGCTTGTCCACTTTGCTGTCTGGATTAAAGCACACGATTTGGAGCAAATAACTGGATATATCTCGAAGAGCATCAGGGGAAATATAGCTGAGACACCACGATTCCCCCTCTCTCAAACGCGCGATGACCACCGACGAGTTCTTCAGAATCGGGAGCACAAGCAAGCGTGGAAACTCGAAGAGACGAAGAGAAATGGCCGTCGCAGTTGACCACGAGATAAGCGGAGGCAGCTGCGGTCAATCTCAAACGGACGAGAGAAGACCCGCTCCAAACTTACTGGTCAACGGTCAACCACCACCGAGGAGTGCCGACGCACCATGTCGCCTCGTGCAAGAGTGCGCGAATAACGTACTCGCTCCGTTTTTACATTAATATCATTGTTGATTTTTGAATCAATTTTGACTATTTATTTTATTTAAAAAAATTTAATGTATAAAATTTTAAGTTGTGATTCAAATATCTCTAGTGATAAATTAAATTATATCAATATATAAAAAATTTATTAAAAAAATTTAAATAAAAAATTATCAAAATTAAATTTATAAGTCAATAGCGACGTCAATTAAAAATAATAATAAGGGAGTATCAGTGATGCCCTGTTTCGAAGATAAGCCCCAAATTCCGGCCACACAATTCGCTATCGTGGACTTGCTCGGTCAAATTATGATGGCGAGCGCACCAGACGACTGACGAGTGATGAATCGTAGTTGGAACACAGCTGCGCTCCTAAACGCTCGCTACATTTCTCAACGGATTCATCGCCTATATAAGTACCATCAGGCTCCAAGTTAGAGCATAATTCATAGAGTACATCGTAATTTGAGTACTACCAACATGGCAAGAAGAAGTGATTCGGTCCCGGCAATGTTGCTGGTCACGGTGGTCGCACTGGCCGGACTAACCGGCGGAGCGCTCGCCGGCGACATCGCCATCTACTGGGGCCAGAACGGCAACGAGGGCACGCTGACGCAGAGTTGCGCCACCGGCAACTACAAGTTCGTCAACGTGGCGTTCCTCCCGAAGTTCGGCAAGGGCCAGACGCCGGTGCTGAACCTGGCCGGCCACTGCAACCCGGCGACCAACGGGTGCACGGGCGTGGGCGCCGAGATCAAGTCGTGCCAGCGCATGGGCGTCAAGGTCTTCCTCTCCATCGGCGGCGGCGTCGGCAGCTACGGCCTCTCGTCCAAAGCCGACGCGCGGCAGGTCGCCGCGTACCTCTGGAACAACTACCTTGGCGGCAAGTCCACGTCGAGGCCACTCGGCGACGCCGTGCTTGATGGCATCGACTTCGACATCGAGAGCGGCGGGAGCGCGCACTGGGACGACCTGGCACGGTTCCTCAAGGCGTACTCCCGGCCGGGGAGGCCGGTGTACCTGGCGGCGGCGCCGCAGTGCCCGTTCCCGGACGCGTCGCTGGGCACGGCGCTCAGCACGGGGCTGTTCGACTACGTGTGGGTGCAGTTCTACAACAACCCGCCCTGCCAGTTCAGCTCGAGCGCCGGCGTGGGCGGCCTGGCTCGCGCGTGGGCGCAGTGGACGGGAATTCCGGCGCGGCGGGTGTTCCTGGGCCTCCCCGCCGCGCCGCAGGCCGCCGGCAGCGGGTTCGTGCAGACGAGTGACCTGGTGTCGCAGGTGCTGCCGGTGGTCAAGAACTCCACCAAGTACGGCGGCATCATGTTGTGGTCGAGGTTCTACGACGGACTCACGGGGTACAGCGACGCGGTCAAGTCCCAAGTGTGAGCTTGCGAGTGTCAGGCGCGCGCGTGGTGCCCATGCGCCCATGTGCGCGAGTCCTGTAAGATCCAGGACTCCGTGGAGAGATCTTGGATGGGTTGCGACGACAATGTGTCTAGATGACTGACTGTTTTGTCTCGTTGGCTGGACTATCTACCAAATGAAATCTTACTTTGGCCAAACAACTAATTCCGTGAAATGTGAATGCGCTCGATCTCTCTGCGTGCTAATACGGAACTGTCCCGCGCGTTCACGGAGCGTGCCGCGCTTGTAGACGAACCTGAAAACAGAGTACTCCTACTTAAGTTATGCCAAATGCATGGAGCGTTCCTATGCTTCGTAGTCTGTAGCGGCGTGGCATGAGCTCACGGTAGCCAGTCCGCAACGTGTCGCGTATGTCCGGAGCTTGATGTCGCGCGGCGCTGATCGTGTCCAACTGCGACCTCAACGCGCGCGAACGCTTTCTGCTTGCATCTAGCACCTTCACCTCGTCATCGATGGCTGTTTCCCGAGGAACCAACCCAGGCGGAGTACTACCAGCTTACAGTTGCTTCTGGCGCAGCTCGATCACAATCAAGCACGACGCTTTTAAATAGCGAACTCAATGACACTGCTTAAGAATCAGCTTGTTGCCTTGGAACAGTTGCGCGGTAGCTCATCTGTGTCGACCACCTCCAGGACCCCAAAACAGGTACCTGTCGATCGATTCCACCTTATGTTTCATCGATTCGTTCTTGCTTCAGACCCTGTGTTGATCTTGTTTGTAATCGTAGCACGCGAAGGTCCTAAAATATGGCGACGGCGGCCGCCGCAACAGCATGCTTCGTCCCCGCGCTCGGCGCCAGGCAGCGGTGCACCGCCATGGCTCCCGCGCAGTTCCAGAGCGCCATGAACACCGCGCCGCCTATGAGCCTCGCGTCCGGCGCACGCGGACGGGCGCTGACAAGCAGGTTCCGGGCGTTCGCTGCGGCCGTGCACAAGGTGAACTGGTGAAGCTGGTCGGGCCGGACGGCGCGGAGAACGAGCTGGAGGTGCCGGAGGACACCTACATCCTGGAGGCTGCCGAGGGGGCGGGGCTGGGGCTGGCCCTACTCGTGCCGCGCCGTAACGTGCGCCGGCAAGCTGGCGTCCGGCGAGGTGGACCAGTCGGAAGGCTCGTTCCTGGACGACGAGCAGATGGGCGCCGGGTACGTGCTCACCTGCATCGCGTACCCCAGGTCGGACTGCGTCATCCACGCGCACGAGGAGGAAGTTGAGGGTGTTGCTCTGCAACGGGGTTTTGTAGTATTTGAATCCAAATACTTGCACTGGGAATTCCGAGAGATTAGTCACGTTGAACACCTGTGTCTGTGACAACTGACAAGTTCTGAAGTTTGTTCAACGTTATCGATTCATCACCCTATACTGTCCGCGGTGTTCATGTCGTACCTAGTGCGTCATCACTGGCACCACAAAGATACTCCTAAGTTTAAAAATCTCAGTTTCAGTTCCGAACTGTTTGCAGGTTGGGCCGCTGTAGCGTGGAAAACAAGTCAGCCCAATATTATTAAGAAAGAATAGGCCCAGTCTAACATTACTCCTTTCTTAGGTTCAGAACATTACTCCTTTCTTCGCTGATGGGCTTCTCCAAAATTCTAGTACAATAGTTTGTGAATCAACTATGGTGTCTCAAAAAATTAAAAAGTTCTTTTTTGCGACGCAAAAAATACGAAGAATAGGGAGGCTGAAAACTTGAAAGAGAGTTCTAAAATGATGCCGACGTTGCTTGTGCGTTTCGGTTTCAGTCTCAGACTAAATACAACCAAAGTAAGATGACCCTATACTCACGCCACCCACATGATTGGGAAAACCCCAAATCAACAAGATTGATTGGAATTTTTTTGTGTGTGTGGTCTTGAAGGTGCCCTAGCCGCAGAACTGGACATTGGACTTTCCAACACAAAATGAAAAGACGCAATGCTTTCCTCCCTTGGGCTATCAAGCGTAAGATCGACACTTCTAGTGTGGGTGATTGTCTAGGCCATAACCACCATCTTATCTTTCCTTACATCATCATTCATCAGATTCGGACGGAACATCCGTGAACAACACGGAAAGCAAAGCCTGAGGAGAGTAATCACTTTCTAAGTTCTAATAGTACTACTCTCGTGTCCTAGGATCGATGACAGAGATGTGAACAGGCTCGAAATTATAGATGCGAAATTGTACCGAACCCGGACGTAGTTTATCACGGGAGAGGAAAGTATCGTCCGGATTCATATACTATCAGCATAACGGAGCAAGCAGAAATACGGAGCTGGCAAATACTTATATCAGGTTTCATACCGCCATACGGCAGTGGATGCAGAAGAAACTTGTTTACAAGCAACAGAGAGGACCTGAGCACCTCCTGCAGGATGAACATGAACGGCGACGACTAGAGATGAAAGTTTTTGATTTTTTAGGTCGATGGGTCGGTCCAAATTTTTTTAAAATAAACTAATTTTTTCATTCACCTCTTTTTCACTTTATATTTTTAGTTAAATAAAATAAACTAAAAGCTTGACCCACAACCATTGGGTACTTACTTTCATCCTTGGCGCCAACAGATCACTGTCTGTACGTTTTCGATTGGACAATCCACTACTCTACGTGTTGTCGAAGTCGGTAACGTACGCTGATGATCTGTCAAGGTGTTGTCGAAGAGAAAGTATAAAGCAGACAACACTGTTCCGTGTGGTCCGATCCTGCCGGATTCAGTAATAAGGTTCTTGTTCGACACACTGTCGCAACATCCACCGGCTTGAATAGTGTTCAGAGCTGCCCCGTGATTCTCAGCTCTATCATTCCTACGCGACAAAAGAGGTGCGAACTGGGGTACGCAAAAATTATTCGCGTGCCGTGCGATCTTATGAGTACTAGCGTTATCCGTGGCATGGCGCATTGGCACGTCGATCTTGTAATTTGTGAGACGTATCCGTGAGAACTTCATCACGGACGGGATATGCCAGGTTCGATGCGGCGCGTTCACATCGTCCGATTCAGGAGCAGTTCAATTTCCGTGTTCTGCTCCGCCCTGACTCCCAAAGAGGGAACTGGAGGAGCCGATTTCAGTCAGCAGATGAACACAATTCAGTCACTTCCCCCTATCCGGTCAGGATCAGACAACGATGAACGTTGACCGGGGCAAGCGCAAACGCATCTTGAACGGATGAGCAACGATCGGCTCGACGGCGCGCGCAAAAATATCTTCTCGCCGTCGGAGCAAAAAGGCGGCTTCGTTTTGTTGTCAAACTGAAATCACACTTTTGAAGCGTATCGTGGTGAGAGGTCAGCTAACCGGTGCTGCCGGAGACGCCGGCCACGTACGCGGGGACTGGTGACTAGTGGGTGGGAGCGCACGGAACGTTCGTTCGTCGCCGCTGGTTCAAATTCCATCTCCTCCCGAGTGCGGCAACATCGTTTCCAATTTTCTCACCTCCGTTCTGTGCTCCCGCGATGAGGAAACGGCGGCGAAGCGTAACGGGAACCGGCGTGACCGAGCGCGCACGTGCCGGTGAGGCGGTACCACGCCGGAGCGGCGAGATATTTTTTGCCTCCGGTCCTCTTCGCCGTCTCTGCGGACGTAAACACATTTACAGCAGGGGATGGGGATGACGCGAGACGGCGCCGTCGCCGAGGTGGGGTATAAAAGCCGCGGGGCGGCACGGCCTTCCGTTCCGGTCCCGAGGCGAAACGGAACCCCGGACGAGGGTGCTCTGCTCTGTACATACTTAATGCGCGCGTAAATCCAACAGAACTGCCCATTCGTTCCCGTATCGGCGTTCGGCGGAAGAACAGAGGGAGGCGGAAAATGGGGCTCCGCGTCCGCGCTTCCCCGCTTCCGATGCCTCTGGCGCTCGCCCTCGCCGTGGCGTTCGCCGCAGGTAAATTCTTCAGTCACCCGGCTTGCTGCTGCGCCTGTGAGCGCTTGTTTCGCTGCGAATTCGAAGTTCTCTTGTTCTTTTGCTCGTGCTCTGCTTCTGCCGCCATTTCGGTTGCTTAGCCTCCTTCAGTTCTTCGTTCCGTCTGTTCTTCTCCTTCGGTCGTGCTCTTGGCCCTGCTCGCCGCGCACTGTTGCCGTTTCGTGTGGATTGTATCAACCGGGTTCTATTTCCTCGTCAATTTTCGGGAACGATTAGAATTTCGTGTAGGGGGCAACGCCGATGGAGTCTGTCTATGAACCAGAGAAGGAGTTCTGGGATCCGGCGTGCCTGATGGAAGGTGTCCTCGTCAATTTGGAGAATAGTTTCCTCACGATTAATGTTAGCTCTATCTGCTCCTACCTCTGTCCTTTTATTTCTAGTGACTGACATTTAAATCAATAATTTTTATATACTTGATTAAATTGAAAAATCTAGTATTTATATTTTTAAATATTTTAAAAATATTTTCATAATATATATAATTAAAATTAATTAACTTTATTAAAATTATTATTTAAAGTCGTAGTTAATAAAATTTAGATATAAATTTTTATTGTGACGGAGGGATCACGATGCGCCTGGCGTAATAGTACTGCAACATTATAGTTCAATTCTTGCTGGACTCGCACACTTACGAAACTGAACCATGTTCAATGATAACTTCATTTACCTGCGCACATTATTGATACGGCTCTCTCTTTTTGTGGCTTGATCACGAAAGCGACTTGGCACCTAAAGGATTTCATGGTGGTGTCGGAAAAGGAATTTTGACACTGTTTAAAAAAACTTATTTTTTTGGGGAAAAAAGGAACATAATTTTGCTGTTACTAGCAATTAGTGCGGCGTCGCTGAGTTTGGTTTTGCAGTGGGCGTGGTGTCGGCGCAGCAAAAGTTTGGCATCAACTACGGGCAGATCGCCAACGACCTGCCGGACCCGACGCGGGTGGCGGGGCTCCTCCAGTCGATGAACGTGAACAAGGTGAAGCTCTACGACGCGGACCCCAAGGTGCTGACGGCCTTCGCCAACACCGGCGTCGAGTTCATCATCGCGGTCGGCAACGAGAACCTGCAGACCATCGCGGCCAACTCCGGCGCCGCGCGGCAGTGGGTGTCGCAGCACGTGCAGCCCTTCATCCCGGCCACGCGCATCACCTGCATCGCCGTGGGCAACGAGGTGTTCACCAGCAACGACACCGGCATGATGGCCAGCCTCGTGCCCGCCATGAAGGCCGTCCACGGCGCGCTCGTCGACCTGGGCCTCGACAAGCAGGTCACAGTCACGTCGGCGCATTCGGTGAACTTCCTCGCCACCAGCTTCCCGCCGTCGTCCGGCGTATTCCGGGAGGACCTCGCGGTGTACATCAAGCCGATGCTCGACTTCCACGGCCAGACGGGGTCGCCGCTGCTCATCAACGCCTACCCGTTCTTCGCGTACAAGGCGGACCCCGGGAGCGTGTCGCTGCCGTACGTGCTGTTCGAGCCCAACCCGGGGGTGCGCGATCCCAATACCAACCTCAACTACGACAACATGCTCTACGCCCAGATTGACGCGGTGTACGCCGCCATGAAGGCCATGGGACACACCGCCGTCGGCGTGAGGATCTCGGAGACCGGGTGGCCGTCCAAGGGCGACGAGGACGAGGCTGGCGCCACGGTGCAGAACGCGGCGGCGTACAACGGCAACCTGATGCAGAGGATCGCCATGGGACAGGGGACCCCGTTCAAACCCGACGTGCCTGTCGACGTGTATGTGTTTGCGCTGTTCAACGAAGACATGAAGCCCGGACCGACGTCGGAGAGGAACTACGGCCTGTTCTATCCCAACGCCTCGCCGGTGTACTCGATCAAAGCCAGCTCTAGCGGCGGCGGGAACGGGATCGGTCCCGGCGGATCGTTCAACGACCCTTACTCTACCTCCATGTTCTCCTCGGCGTCCAAATTGGCGGTAAGAGCAGCTCATTTGACTGAGAGAGTACTGGTACTACTACCGCTGCAAGTAACAGTATTGTTCTTACAGTCATACTGTTAGGTGTTAGGTAGCTACTCGAGCATTCTCTTGAGAATTCGTGATACACCATGTAATCTTTCTTGTATACGACAATTTTTTAAACGTTCATATCATCGATGGGGTAGGCCTAGATTCTGAAATTTGGCATGACAGTGAGGCACTTCGAAAAGCTCCTCTTTTCTCTTTATTCCTTCAGCAAAATGATCTGAAAAGGGCGAACTTTTCCTCTCTATGCTCAAGCCTATCGCGATATGGAAACATCTAAAGGTGACGATGATAGATGGACGGGCAGGCATCATAAACTTTTGAGTGTTCGACCGAAAGGGCGAAATGTAACATAGTACATTTAGGCGTGGTCCGCATAGGTTAACTGTGCTGTTCTTCGGGGGCAGCTGAAAGGGTAACTGCCAGAAGCCCACTGCCCAGCATGTTTCTGATCTTGTTTTGTTGGTCGCTTGCAGATGACGCTTCAGACGGGGGTGGTTGCCCTGCTCGCCGCATTATTCCTCTGAGCTTGCTCGACACGTACCCCCCAGACCCAGAGAGAGGCACAAGCGCAAATCATTGGAGCCAGGTTTCCCTTCTCACTGACGCAACCCGGCCTGAGTTGTCATCACCACCCATCAGCGGCGGCGGGAGGATTGCCCTGACTGACAGCGAGGTAATTGACCTCTCGCATGATGTCAATTGTCAATCTTGCTCTGCATTTTTTAGAATATAATCTTACTCCTAGAAAACATCAAGGGCCAGATGCCAATTGAGAATTCCGACCGCTCAACGGTGAGCAAGTGTTGGTCTCAGCCCAGTTCCAGTCCGTGCGGTTAGGTCCCAGGTCGTGTGCGCGGCCGGGACTCGTCACTTTGTCCCTTAGCTTGTGGTTAGCCATCTGAAATGACATCCAGGTATCGTCGTCGTCGTTGTGGCCTCCCTCCGCTGATGGCGGCCCGTTTGTTAAGGCCCGTCCGTTCTGTTCAACGGTGCAGTGCAGCTGTTGCCCGCGGCTGGTGCTGGTCCCTTCCGGTGACGGCGCCGCCGACCCAACCATCGAGGGCCGTCGAAAATTTCTCGCATCATCCGCAAGGACCCATCCATCACGCGTGCGGACGCTTCAAATAGCCTTGTCCCAGTCTGCACATAGGGCATTGGCCAGGATACTGGCTGCGCTTTTGATCACTCGTCCCTGATTCTGCTTGCAAGGCTTAGCTCATGGCTCATGCATTGGTTTAGCTGTAGTGCTGGTAGGATGTCCCTCTTGAGATCTCAGAGCTCTTGTTCGGTGGGGTTCACATCCTCTACAATAATGCACAGTTATTAACATGTGGGTCCGAGCACACATGTCAATGACTGTTAATGTATGATATTAACTGCAGAGAATTGGAACCCTATTCGGCAGCTCTAATCATGCCAATGTGGCGCCTTCTGCTGGAAATATGGACGCTTTTGTCTGATACCCATGTCTCAAAGTTATTCTCCACATTTGTAGCATCGTGTGATTGAGATTTGAGGGCTTGAGGAAGAAGGGCTTTATTCCCAGGATCAGAAATTCTCCAGCTCCTAGCCTACCCCTGTGCCTATCCCATTTCCACCAGGGTTTTTAAAACCGGTCAAAATCGGTGAAACCGGTTCGATCCGGTATTTTTGAAGCACCGATTTTCGCTAAAAATCATGTCAAGATATTGTAGCAAAACGGCTCACCGTCTGAACTGGTTAACCGATCGATTTTTTTAAAACCGAAATCGGTCCTGTAGGGATTTTCAAAACCCTGATTCCCACTGCAGAGGGAATGTTCTGTCTATTGCCTGATTGGTCGTTTGGATGGATAATGCAAGTGTAAGTTCATGGCTCACAAGATCACGGCCAATTTCCCGATTTGGTCAGCGTGTAGTACGTTACTCCTATAACTCCTTGCGCTCATTATGGTTTTTGTTTCGTGTGCAGGACAGAGTGACTTTCTGGATCGGTATAGACAGCATCTATACTTTGATTGCGCCGACTGTAGGAAGCTACAAGATGATGGGCCTGATGTATTACTATACGATTTCTAGCCAGCCTGCCATGTACTCCTACTTGTTATTGCTAAATGCTGATCAGTTAGTCAAGCCACTTTGGAACCTGAAAGAAAAAGAATAGGCATGTGAGATAAAGCGACTGTAACTGGGGCCTTTTTAGCAATGGCAAGCGCATCCATGTGCTCATACATCTTTCATTTTCTTTGTCTCGGGAAGCTTTTACTTCATATTCATAAATAATAACATTCACAGCAGATTGAAACTGATCGATACATATGCCTACAGCTGAAGTTGTCGCACTAGTATTGAGTTATGTTGGGAGTAGTAGATAATTTCAGAGGCGTGTTATTAGTTTGGTCATTTACTTATTAGTTTCCGTCCTCTGTTATGTTGCTGAAATTAATGACCACGGCACGGCCCAACACTTAATTTCCTCTCTGTTACTACGTTGGATCATGTCGATGAAGCCTGTGTTGCACTTACCAGGGCCAAGGCCTGTGCTTTTGGGTCATGAAAACTGACTTCAAACATGAAACCGAGTTCAGCAGTCTTTGGTCCCGTACGGGTCAGAGAGACCTCTGCTTAGATATCTATCAGAGTTCCACAAAGAAAAAGAAACATATCACAGGAAACAACAGCACAGCACAAATTGCGCCTGTAAATTCTAAACATTCCAAACGGATCCTCAGATGTTTGCAACTTGATTACCATGACCGTTTTCAGATGTAAACTTGATCAAATGGACGGAAGGTTTCAAAAACTTGTACTGGTCCATATCTCAAGGCATCGTCGACTACTAGTCCACTACCCATTCGAATTCGAGTCACAATTCTGAAAGGAAGAGTTCCGAACTACAGTACGAAGTTTGAACCACAACGCATCCGTTCGCACGGACCATTCTTGAAGGGAGGCCTGTGTACCGTAGCAGGCAACACGTGGCCCCGGAATGTACAAGGCGAGGGGGCAAGGGCCGTCAATGATCAATCGGCCACAACCGTGCACGCGTACGACATCGGTACTCGCAGTGCGGTGACATGCGTACGCGCCGGGTGCGGTGAGGAGAACGTGGGCACGAGTGGGCGCACATTCTGCCCCTGTTATTTTCTGGGGTATGTACACGGTACATCAATGATTTGACGATTTGTCTGCATAAACATACACGCGAAAAAGAAAGAAAGCTCTTCCAACCTGCAAAACTCCAAACAACAAATCCCATCCTGATTCCCACGGAAATCTAAAAACTCGCATTTCTAGGCCCCTCCAATCACCATGACACCATCGTCGACCCACGACCGAAAGACCGCGCCCACGCCCATCCCTCGCTGATGGGCACGGTGACACCTCGGGCTCACCTACCGCCTACCGGCAACCGCGGCACGGTCACTTACAGCGGGTCCCCGCGACGGCGTATCCCAGCTGCAATGGTTTCCCGCCTTCGCCACAACCTAATTTACCTGCCGCCGGGTCCACTGCTCAGTATCGTGGTGGTCGGGCTGCCGCCCCTTCGCCTCCTCCTCGCCAGCGTCCGCCGTGGCCGCCGCCATGGCCTCATCGGCCCAGGAAGCGGCTCGTCTCCCGGACTTGAACCTCCGCATTCCGGAAACGCCCGGCTGCCGGTCCTGCTCGTCCTCGTCCTCGTCCTCCGAAGCTGCATTCTTGGCAGTGCCGCGGCCACCAGGTCGACAGCAGCCGTCGCATCGGAACATCGCCACCACGCCATGCCACCAGCCACGCCGCCCGCGCCCGCGCCGTCCGTGGCGCTCCCGGTCGGACAGGACCTTGCCAATGCACGACACCTTGGGCGACCGCGGCTCCGCCTCCCCGTCGCCTCGGCCGCCGCCGCCCGCGCGCTTGTCGGGCAAGATCCGGCCCTGCGACGGCTGGCGCCGGGAGAAGGGCGGGCGGATCTTGGCCGGGAGGCCGAAGATCGTGGTGCCGGCGGCGGCCGGGGCGCCGGCCACGCGCGTCGAGTTGGACCGCGTCTTGGCCGCGATGGGGTTGGTGGCCCCCGCGGCGGCGGCCGCGAACTTGGGGTTGGTGCTGCCCTTGGTGGAGTCGTCCCGCTCGTATATCGGGTTCAGCTCCGAGAACGCCACCTCGTCGCCGATGGGGATGGTTATCGACTCGGGCGGGAGGTCCGGGTCTGGCGGCGGCATCCGCGGTGGCGAGGCGTCCCCGCTGCCACCCGTGATGACCGTCTCGCACGACACCTTCCTGTCCCCGGCGCCGGCGCCGGACACGCCGCACACCAGGCTCTCCAGGTCGACCTGAGGCATTGCCTACGTACCCACGCAGCTCGAGTCGATGCCTAGCAACTACTGCCTCAAGGAACGAGTGCAAAGCTGAGCAACAAGTGATTAGCAGCTAAAGGCAGCAGAGCCAGCAAGAAGTGGTTTCCACAAGAAGCTTCATCATAACTTCAAAATTTCTGATTGAGGTACCTGGGGGGAGGAGGCAAAGCACAGCGAGGCTGCATCAGCAGTGTTCAGAGACCGTCCTATAGAAATAATAATAGCCACTCAGAAAATGCCACCCTCTGAAACGAAACGAACCCCAAAAACGGATCTCGACTATTTGTCTACCAGAAACACCAGTCTAAGTGAAGTGAATGGAATGGAGTAACCATTTTACTCCTGAGGTTAAAAAAGGAAATGACCATGACAGTAAGCAACTTAGTAAAATCTCACATGGTTACAGAGCAAGGCTAGTTCCTCAGAGAAATTACTCCTTCTAGTTGGTATTTACCTGGTCTATGGTAATGGTGTAGGAGACAGGAGTGACCAATGCGATTTTATGCCGATCTGGAGCCCTCCGACACTGCCCATTTTCTGCAGTGGCCCTCCCAATTAATATAAGCTTAGTCTTTTCAATGCAGCGTGGCGATCCCCTGAGACCGATCTGTCTTTTACTTTATCAAACAGTGGCCAACAAAATGCAATTAGTCCATTCACAAATATATAAAACTGTTGGGCGTGTAAGGATCATCAGGCAGTCGACACCTGCCATCAATTGAAAAAAAAAATCACCACCTAACTAATCTCAGAATCAGAATTCACTGTATGCTAAACTCGCCCAGCAGCGCACCAGCTTTCTTAACGGAGGTTTAAATTGTACTCACCCAGCAGAGTAAAATTTTACAGTGTTCATGGACTGTAACAAAGGAGTGCCATGGTAAAGGAAATGAAGCCAGTTCATGGACTGCACAAGGATGCTGTTCGACTATCACATGGCAATGTCGGACTGGGAGTTAGTAGCAGAAGGCATCAGGGGCACCAGCACAATTTGTACTATTTTGGTGCCTTTGCTGCAGATATAGCAGATTAGCAGTCTTTGATCGATGAGCCTTGCGCAAGGACCGGGGCACATCAAGTAAACGTGCTATTGCTCAGTCCTCCAAGTTTCCAGCTCGCATTACACAGCAGCCTTACACGAGAGGAGCATAAGGGCATTCTATCTATCTCCAGTTAAGGACAGGTTCAACACATGACCTTGTGATGTGACTGGGACCTAATAGTACTCTAAGAAACAACCCGCTGGCGACTGAGGCTGCAGTGATTGAACAGACACCTTAAGATTACCATATTCCTGATACATAAATGAATAGGGAGCGTAGCCTTTTGAATATGAGAAGGTACATATGTTTCCAAAAGGGTGATGCACGATCATATCTAGAGAATACTGGTACGTAAAACTACAAGGACACGTGGACCACGGGACCAACAGGGTTGCATCTTGGTCCCAAAGAGTTCCACACATGGACCTTGGTCAACAGCCCCACAAACACACAAGCTCCCATGGGGTCGGCATTATTGTACTATGCGACAGATTCACATAATGAAACAGCGACGCATGGGACGAGGAACCAAATCAAGATAAGTATCAGGTATGATAAATTCAAAATAATATACCAGCAGTGGGCTCCAACAGAACCGATTTCAGAAACCCAGAATGCTTCTTAAACTTTTAGTAGGACACTGATAATGTATACAAGTAGTACAACAAGAAGATCGAAGGTGGGTTAAACTGGAACACCCACGTAAAAGATACAGCAGAGCAATTTTGTCAAAGTATGTATGTTCATGGAAATTAAAGGATTAGAAGAATTACTCTTTATTTTTAGTGAAGTTAAAGGAAATTAAAGGATTAGTGGAATCTCAACTGAACAATAATCATGTTGCACAGTTGGATGTCAGTCTTTCAGGATACAGATTGACAGAAACAATAAATAATAATGGATAACACTAACAGATATACAACATCAGTACATTTCAACACAAACACACGGAGTTACGAACAAATGCACTCAATAGAGGGATCCTTAGCAATCGTTCAGATGCAACTATTTAGCGCTTGGTAGTGCAAGAAATTTGTCAACGTAGTTTGTTGTTAATTGGTTATGAAACTTGTTAGGCGGTAAAGATATGGATGCTAACTTTATGGAAATGCAGTATCTGAGGCATAATAACAATGGGGCCGAACAATTTGATTTCCACAAGTCAACTTCACATCAATCCACTTGATAGTCAACTTTAGGTTTTGGGTTCTAGAAATTAGCAGAAATGGTACTCGTAGGTGTGTTGAGCTCTTTCTGTCAAATTATCCAGAGGTCCATACAATGCACTGCTGGTGTCACGCAACCAAAAGCCATGTTAATGGACAAAACTAAGGTGCCAGCAAATTGGTTGAGCTATCTCTATCTATTCCATTTGTCCATAAAACCACAAAATAGACATTTCTTAATGGTGATTCAAAAGATTCAATAATATTACATTATTGCCACCAGGAAGCCCACAATCCAACTGCAAAACAGCATCATGGAGTGCAAAACGTGTGATGTGGAATGCTCACTAAGAAAGGGACATAAGAGTAAGCTCATATCCTTCGTGGGGAATGAACAATAAATAACCCACAAGTTTCATATTCTACCAAAATACCGAATGACTCGAGTACAAACAGCGAAGCACCAATGTCTCTTAAACCTTTGCATTATATCCTTCCACCTCTATTTCTGATCTAGGATCACCTACCGAACGAGAAATGAAACCAAGGCAGCCAGCCTCGAGCTCAAAACAGCAGAAATTGCTCTGTAATATGTATCCTTGAATGCTACAAAGTTGGAACGGGGAAATCTTACTCCTTCAAGAGCCAGATGCGGGCTTGGCGGTCCCAGCCGCCGGCTGCTGCGGCGGGGGAGGTGTCGGGGCAGTTATAGAACTGGAGGCGGAAGCAGCCTGCGCCTCCTCGGCGGCCGCGAGCTTGCGGAGGCGTTCCTGGAGTACGCGCACCCGGTCCTCGGTGCGGCGGAGCTTGCGCCAGCGCCAGGCGAGGTAGGCGCCGAGGCCGCCGTAGACGAGGATGTAGGAGCCCCACACGTAGGGGTAGGTCTCCGCGTGCTCCTTCGTCTTCCGCCACTGCTCTTCCAGATTCGCGATCACGCCGCCTCCTGCCTCCGCCGGCGCCGGTTCAAGCTGCGGCGGCGGCGGCGGCGCGGCCTCACCACCCCCGCCGGCGGGCGCCATCAGTGCGCTTCGTGTCTGTTTGGGACTCTGGGGCTCGTTACGGCTTGGTTGGGGCAGGCGCGGAATGGGGCGGCCGACTTGAGATGGACCACGGCCCACGGTTGAACAGAGTTGGACCTTTCGGCCAATACTTGATTTCACTTCGATATGGGCTAGTGTGGCCTAAATGCACGGCCCACGTAGCTTCATGCGACTAGCTCAATAAGAGCCTAACGGGCCAGGAGGCTGAAAATCCACGACTGCCAGCCTTTACGACCGCTGATGAAATTGATGATGCAGTGACGCTGTTGTGTGTCAGCTACGGCCTGCTGACACTGAAGCTGACGGGAGGAGGAAAGTGAAACTGTTCATTGTCAGAGCTCCTTCACATGGGATAACCGATCAAGCACGTGCCCTTGCTAGCCCCTCCAAAATCACAAGACTCAAGATGGATCGTGGATAAAAATCCATGTGGTTGACCTTGATTGCATGTTACCAGCCCATTACGTGGTTGACGGTATTGTTAATGGACAGATCACAGATTTGTTACATATTGATGTGCCCTACATACGGCTCATCTGCGTCCTGTCAGAACCCCCATCGAGGGATCACGCGGAAGACCGTGCCTCGACGACGACCCAGTGGCGGACGCTCATCGTTCACGGGCCGGCCGGCCGGGTTGTTGGTTGAACCAGTCTTGGGGACTACTCGACCGCAAGGAGCCAAGGACTAAGCTCCTACTCCAAGTAGTCCCTTCTTTGCTTTCGCTTGGGCTCATCAGCGGCAACGACAAGTCGACAACACACTGACCTGGCCTCATCCCAACGGATTATCTATCTGGTTTCATCCCTGCCCTTTTCGTTCGACGCCGCACGGCGCAAGTCGTTGGGACGTTGATCCGTCAGACCCAACAGGATGAACCATCTGGGTTGTTGTTTTCGATCGGTGCTCACGCCAATTATTAGATCCCTCTGTGACACATGATTTTATCGACATGATTACTCGGAAAGAGTTTGACGACGAACGTAATTATGCTTATCCAAGAAATCATTCGTGTTCCATTGTAACGTACGTACGGGCCGTCGTTTTCAAGTGTTTCCGTTGGATTGCTCTTGAAGAAGGGGTCACCTGACTACACGTACGGGGCCTCGTTTTCAACCCTTTCCGTTGGATTGTGTCCCCTGAACCAGAGGACTAGTGCACTTATGATACATGATCACTTATCTCCGCTTTCAGGCATATCTTCACCTGGGTGGGCACTGGGCAAGTTGGGAGTGTGTACCCACGGATTAGAATGCGTAATTGCAGTTCCATCTTTGGGCGGGTTAGGTTAGCCGAATTGTAGGTTGGACTGAGGCCAATTATTAACTCCCAGTTTGGCACGTCATTAAGAACTGTAAACTAATACTAGCAGTGCAATGGAATTAGGAACAGTAAAAATAGAACAAATGCAAATAAAGTTCCTGATACCACAGAATCCTTGTAGCTTAACGGCTGATTTTTTTTTTTGGGGGCCATTTCAGCATTCCCTGCTGCTCCACCCGCATGTTCTGAGAGAAATCTGACCGTGTTCCCTCGGTCAGACTGATCCTGGAAAGCAGGCTTAGGACTGTTATCAAATCTTTAGGATCAAATCAACATCCTTAACAAATTCCACTCACAAGTCACAACTCACAACAGCAAAGCCGGCCGGGCGGCCCGGGCTCACCATCTCCGCCAACCTCGCCCGCACCCCAACGCAAACGCACCACGCCACACTACCTCCTCCGTCTCCCACGCAAGCTCCCCAGACCCCAGTCCCCCGGCCGTCGCATTCCGCGCCGCGCTCCTGCCGCCTCCCACCCTTCGCCGTGCCATACCTGTAGGCTGTAGTCCGTCCCGTTATGGGCAACTGCTCCCCGTCCCCGCGCCGGCGCCGCCAG
>BCLG01002884.1:6353-19716 GCA_001602295.1 Zoysia matrella | reverse complement strand
AGCCGCGCGTCGCACCGCCCGAGAGGCCGCGCCCGGCGTCGACGTCGGCCGCGGCCGCGGAGGAGATCGCCGAGCTGGTGCGCCTGCAGCACCGCAGCGCCGAGCGGCACCTCGAGGGAGTGGCGGCGAAGGTAGCGGAGATAGTGAAGAAGGGGAAGAAGATGGGTAAGGGGAGGAACTTTGTGGAGGGCGCCGAGGTTAGGAGGCTCGGCAAGTGGTACGGGGACGCCATGGAGGTGATGCTCGAGCACGCCAGGATGGAGGAGACGCTGATCTTCCCTGATCTCCAGAGGGCAGCGCATCCAGGTTGATTCGAGTTTTATCGCATTCATTTATATTGGGATTAATGTGTTGCACTGCGCGACGCTCTTATTTTTCCTCGTATATTTCTGGAGTGTTTGGTCATTTGGACGTATATATTTCAGGTTTTTTTTGTTAATTTGATTTAATTAGATTTTCTTCTGAGCTTTGCTCTGCTGCATTGGTGTTTTTTTCAGAATTTATGGGGAGGTTTACCGTTTACCTGTATTTGGTCATTTAAAGCCGCACATAAATACTGCATCTGCTATTGGACCATTTGATCCTTATCTGCTATTGAATAAATACAAGTATTCAGTTTCCACTGCTATTTTAGGTGCGTGCGTTATGTCACCTGGTGCCGGTCTCCCAACTAATAGCTGTGTGCTGGGCCTGCTGGCGCCTCTCATTTTTTTTATCTTGGAAAACTGTGTGCTGATAGTGATTTTTTACTTGTTTTGGTGAGTTCTTACTGCATTGAAGAATCTGTTATGCCTGGTAGAAGAAATTAGGTTGATGTATTATTTTTTTCACGTGAGTACTTTGATCTAAAGGGCCTCTGTATCCCACTCCCTTTCTAGCTGTACAAGTATCGCTTTGTTCTGATTGGTAAAACACGTTACAAAAGCTTGCAGTGTCATGTCCAAGAGTAAACTACTTCTAACAATTTGGCGGCTTCGAAAGTGAAGAACAAACAAAATGGGATGTTGCGAGAACCAGTAGACCAAATTCCCATCTTTGATCCAAGTGCTTAGTTGCAGATTTGTTTAATAAACAAGTGGCTTCCTGACTTGATTGGGTTGTAGTAAGTTGTAACAGAATCTTGATGCTATGTTTTTGTGGCAGGGATGTGTGATAAGGTGAATGAGCAGCACGGGAGGCACCTACCAATGATGAATGGAATCAAGGAGGATATAAAAACGCTGCTGACGTTGGAATTAGGCAGCTCCCTCTTCCATGAAGTGCTGGTCAACCTATCGGTTCGCCTGAAACGGTTGCAGGTACAAGCTCTGAGCATAATGATTCCAGTTAATTGCATTAAGTTGCTAATTTATCTCTGCGTTGCTTGTGAACAGTACAAGTTTGCCTAGCACATATAGTTGTACTACTAGCTTTCTGATGGTGGTATCTAATGTTTTTTTGAATGTCATGCGTGAAACAATAGTCATTAACCCATTAGGCAAAACACTATCCTAATTGCCTTCATGAAATCATGAGTATTCCATATGGCACGCGTCAAGTGTTGGGGCAGTTGCGATGCAAACTTTACCTTTTGTAACTTGCAAGGCTTCTCTACCGCCTTCAAGCAAAAGTGATACTGTAGTTGGTGTGGAGGTTATGCTGTCATAATCTGTAGGGGAAAAAAACCTCCCGTGAGAGATTTTCAGGGAAGGAGTAACGGAAAGTGATAGCAAAATGATGAGAGACCATTCACCATGTTACCCCAAGGATAAAATAGATTCCTTTCGTCCTCCTGTCAAAAGTTGGTTATGCTGCACTTCTTTACGCTTGCACTTTTCAGGGAAGTGGGAAGGAAGATCATGTAGGTCCTGGATATGGACCACTTCCTACCTATTTTCGCTATCAACATACTTGGTCTGCAATATGAGACTGGATTAACCTTTTTTGCTTTGTAAAACATGCATTATTTCAGTGACTAATTGCATTGGAAATTCAGTAATATTTGATAGGTACTTACCAACATGGCTTTGTAATCAACCTTTTTTTTTGGGGGGCGAGTAGTAAAAGTGAGGGCGAGAAAGTAGGGTGCAGCCTGGCCCAAGTAATCAAGATTTTGCTTTTTATGCTCGGTACAACTGGCTCTATTCCACATATTCCTACCAAGCTGTTGAAAGGTGTCTGATACTATTGCCATCGCTTGTGGTGCAATCATCATGAGCATCACTTTTATTCTGTGTGTGCTTCACCCCTTTGGTCGTGACAACAGTCTGGAATCCCTGTTGGTTGTTTCACAACTTTTATTTGGTTGCTGGATTCACACTGGATGGCTTATGTTGGTTTTGAGCTGGCTATTTGTAGCTTTGGTTGGCAGTTATCAGGAAAAATTAGATACAGTATATCAACCATTGATATATTATATACTCCATTTGTTTGTATATTGATGTAGTTAGGACAATAATTTTAGTTAAAAATTGTACTGAATTACTTGTACTAACGACATCTATTTGAGAATGGACAATGATTGCACCATTGTGTCTTCATTTGGATAATAATAGGCTTGTCATACTTGAACTGCTTCTGAATTGGTAATTAGATAATTACCAAAACTTAGTTAACATAGAAAATACTTTGCTGGGTTTTTTTATAGTTAATAAATTATAAAACATATATAAACTGTTCGTCGTGTAAGCCGTTACAAATCCCAGGATGCACAGTGAGTATATCTGAAATCTATCAAACCTTGGCAGGATCACACCAAAGAACACTTCAAGGAAGAAGAAAATGCATTGCTCCCACGGCTAGAAGAAGTCCGAAGGATGCAGCGGGAGGAGGGGAAGGTTTCTGACAAGTCTAGTTCTGCATGGGCTTCCGAGGCGATTGGTACAATGGAGGTGACACACTCAAAGCTCTTCCCGTTCTTCATGACTGGACTCCTTCCGCAGGAGGCTGCGCAATACTTAGACCTAGTGTGCCGATGTACCAAAAACACACGGCATCTGGTCTCCATTCTGAGGTCTCTTGCTGAGCGCCTGGAAGATGCAAACCCGTCAATTATACACAACAACCCCACTAAACTGTATGAGCATCTTCTTGTAAAATCCCCATAAGCTTAAAGCCCCCCATCTGTGCAGCTACTCGGTATGAATGCTAACCGCGTCTTTTCTTGCCTGGAGTGCATCTATGTATCTGGTTTATTGAGCGATTGTCAAAGTGTGTATATGCTAGTATGGCATTATCCCAGCTTGTGTAGAAAAGTGAAGTGATTGGAATGGCAATTATAATTTCTGACAAACTTTACTGGGGTGGTTTCTGGTTGCTACCGGCTGATTCAGAATGAAGCATCTGATTTCACATGGTCAGATCCGATCCCTTTGTGATTTATAATCGATTCCATAGATCGGCAAGGTTCTTGTAGTCCACTGAAGTGACTGAACTCTATCGTGTGATCCTCCACGCCGGCCTTGCTCTGCAAGTCGGTCATGTCGCTGACCACGGACAACTCGAACACGGAGATGTCAAGGTCGTTGATGTCTGTGAGGTGCTGCTTCTTCTTCTTGGCGCTGGTGTACGACGTGTGAGTCCTTGGTCGTGGCACCTCTTGGCCAGCTTCCATCCATATTTCATCACAACTCAGGATGGACGGACCTCCGAAGGACCAGGAAACCACCAGGTGAAGCCCAGGATCATAAGCCTACCATGTGCTTGAAAAGTCCATTCAAATTGAAAAAAAATGACAGTAAAAGGCACGCGATGAAGGATGGCAATTCCTTGTACTAACTGACAACCGTCTGAATTATGTCATCTAACAGTTCACTTATGTGCATTTCCAATATGAAGGTACACTGAGAAAGTTCCGCAAACAGGACAAAGGTCAAAACATTTCTTCATTATTCATCTTAATCCTTGTTAGATTCCATTACTTTTGCAAATGAGCCTAATAAAAGGAAGCTGTTTTTACACATAGCAAGTAAAGATGTTGATTGACAGCCAAAAAAAAAGTAAAGATGTTGATTGAATCTAACAACAGGCCCATTTAAAAACACCACTTTAGTATACAGGAATAATGTTAAAATAGGCTGGGAAAAACAACCTAAAACTCGACAAGTGTCATCAACTATCCCAGATATCATGTGGAACTGCAAATCGCAATCATGACGTGGAACATGCTTCAAGCTTTGGGAGGACGCTGCGCCATGCATCAGCAATATCTTTTGCTAGCTTCGCCTGACCTTTAGCAAACTCGTGGAATGCGAGCCCAATATCAGCAGTTTTCTGCTCCTGGAAACGTTCAAGCTCGTCATTCATTAATCTAACTATGTCTTCGAACCGCTTTGTAGCCTCCTCACTGCCTGCTTTCAACTGCACACACAACAAGCCACTAATCAAAACAGCCATCCATCCACAAAGAGTCCCTCAAAATAAAAAAGAACTTGCCTCTCTGAAGTCAAATTCTGCTTCATGGTACTTCTCAGGGTTCATGAACTTCAATTTCTCCCTGCAGTAAAAGAAAGTTTTTTTTTTAAAAAAAAATACCAAACCCAGCAAACAACAATACGAAATTCTTATTCAATTATGAGAATCTTGAATTTGGTAGGGTGCAAGCTTGCTTGGGTGTACACAAAGGTACAAAGGAACATGAATGAGGTAATGCAATATGCAATACATACAGATTAAGCTCTTTATACTTCCGCTCCTGATCCAAATCAAAGTGCTGCCTGAATGCATTTGCTCGATCAACCATAGTTGCCTTTCATGAACATGAAACAGAAATCACAAACCTCAATTTAGTTGAATTTCTTAGATATTGTTATCGTTTATCATTTATATTTAAAACTGAAGAAGAAAAGGCTCACTTTTATTGATTGCACAGCTCGAACATAATCTTTCAAAGGTTCTTCGAAGTTAAAAAGAAGATTGTCCGCCTGGACCAACGTCATGTCAACATCATTATATCACAGATATATGGAAAAAGTTGTTAGAATGACATCCAATATCAAGTAGTACTACATGATAATTGCGATTACCTCTCTTTGCAGCTTTATTGACAACATCTCTGACTTAGAACCAACTTCAGAAAAAACCTTTTCCATTAAATCTCCCTCACAAGCACCCAAAAGCTTGATTGCTTTCCCAAAGTCCGCCAAAGATTGCCCAAGTTCTATGAGTAGAAACCAGGAATGTATCATCAATCATATTCAGTTCAATGAAACAAACTTGAGATATTGCCGATAGTCTCGCATTTATGAAACAGTATTTTTGATTGTCTAGAAGAATTAAAGTATAAAGGGAAAAGTATAAAGGGGCTGCAAGATACAAGTTGCCTTAACTATGAAAAAAACTGATTAAGGATGAGGGACCTTATAGAATTAAATGGCATACCTCTGTGTCTCTTCACAAGACGGAATGCTTGTTTTTGAGCCTCTGCTAAATGATTTTCTAGCTCAAATATGTAGTTTTTAAGCTTCTCATATTCAGGACTAGATTCCTCCACAGGCTTTTCTTTGCCTAGAACAACATCACTGACTTTTGACTGTACATCCTAAATAATATGTCATCAGCCAGCAACAATGTCATTATTGACTATTGTTTAGCAATCGCAATCAATATCATACTAGGCAGAAAAAAGCACCTTGAACATCTGTATGAAATCGGAAGGCTTCTTAAATATTCCAGTCTCATAAGACCTTGCTCTATCCATTCTCTGCTTTAAGCAGTCAAAACAAATAAAACATGAGTAGAAGTAATACTATCAAAATAAAAAAACTAAATTATGTGGAATTGCTAAGGCCCCATTTGGAATGCGGGGAAATTTTCCATTCCTGCATGTTTTCTTGTGAAATTGAACTGATTCCTATGAAATTCCTGTGTTCCAAACGGGGCCTAAAGTGTGGAGTCATGGATGTGGAACGTTCAAATCAAATGATCAGATACAAGTGATGTATCTGGCAGGCTGATAACAATTACACAGTGCAACTACTGTACTATGATGTAGTACTCATGAAAGGAATTAGGATATGCAATGAAGTAGAATGATCAGCTGGGATGAGAATTATATGTCCATTAACCCATGTTTTCCTAAATGGTTTCAAATGGCCGTTTAAACAGTAAATGGAGGGTAACCGCTTAGGCTGTTTAAATCATTTAATCATGTTCTAAGCTTGATTAAACCATTTTAAATGGCTGTTTAAACTAAAAAAAAACCTAAACGGTGGGTCACCCTCAAACTACCATTTACCGTTTAGGATTTCATAGCCATTAACATCTACCTAAGGATCTTCCTTAAAAAGTATCCTACTTCCCAAGGGCATATATGCAAATTAGTCCAAAAGAGATCATCCATAAATCATTTCATACATAGAATTCGAGGACTCTGAGATTATGAAAAGACATTAAATAACAGTCTAATCATAAAGATACATAGAACACAGTCCAACAAAACAAAACCAAAAGTAGCAAGAAAAATGTGCACAGCTAAAAATGTTACCTCTTCATCTGCCTGCAAAAATGTCCTTAAGTCTTCACTTTGCTTCAGTTCAGGGTGTGAAGCAATTCTGTTAATGAATAGGTCGAGAGCTTGACGCCTCAATTCAATAAACTCTTTGCTAAACCGGAATTTTTCTGAGTACAAAACAAAATAACAATAACCTGGTCAGAAAGCCACACAGAATTGGCACTACAATTCAGCCACCTACAGTTCTTTGTCCTGAAGAAATTATAAGAGAAATACTGCTATGAAATTTTAAACTAGCCATCTTACCAACAGCATTCTTCTCTGGAAGAGGAGGTATGAAAATGCCTTTGTACTTCTCGGCAAGTCGATCATGCAACCATTCAAAATCACTATAGCGTCGAATAACAATTTTCTCTGGCCCCTCAAATTCAGGTAGGTTGGTCTGCAAAAAAAGCATCAAATTGGAAAACAAACAACAGATTTTATCATACGAGACAATATCTCTGTTTCAAGCAATGGGTCAGTAGCACATAGCTACAATACATCATGCAAGCTTAAAATGTATAGGAAATAAATATTGCCACTCAATTCAATACCCCAAAAATTGAAGTGCCACATGCCAATACAGAAGAGGTGCATAGTCTTTGGCAGGTTATCGTTATACAGTGGCACCGCTATGCCCCATAATATGCTATTCAGTTGCCTAAATGGAAGCTTTTAGTCCAGTTGGTATAGTTTCGGTTTCTTGTTGAAACATGCAGGTATAGTTTTCACAAACTACAAGCCATAATCATTTAAAGTCATAACGGATCCACCTTCAACGCTCCTGAACTCAGTAACGCTCAATTTCACTCCCCGTAGAATCAATGGTCAGTACTATAACCCTAATCATTTTATTTACTTGGGGGAAAAAAAGACAATTATTAGAAATAACAATCATTTATTACAATCTTCCTGCTCAAATCTAACAGGCTATGTAAGTGTAATAGAGACAGCCTCCAATTAATACTGAAACATAACCAAGTTTCAGTTCGAAATCTAAATTCGGAAACTAAAATCCAGTTTGCAGTTCTTCTGATCCAGCTCATGTCTTACAGCAATCAAGAACTGTTCACAAAAATAGTACTAAAATCAGGCAACACCTGGCGGGCAGCAAAACATCCAGTGTTACAAATGCGAGCAACAAACCTGGAACAACTGACGATGCTGGTAGCCGAGATATTACCTTGGTGATGACGCGATAGGAGATGTAAGCCTGGACGCCGGTCCCCATCTTGACGGGATCCGTAACCGAGATTGACAGGAACGGCGCCCCCGCCGCGGTCGTCGCCGCCGGCGACCGCGGGTTCTGTGACGGGCTCCTCTCCTGCGACAGCCAGCATAGACAGATTCAGCGCGAGAATTCGCAGTAAAGCGCGACGATTCATTAAATGACCCGTGGCGAGACAGTAGGGAAGCGGCGGAACGGCCGGCGAAGTAATTACCGGCGAGATCATGGTGAGCTTCGCGGTGAAGCCTCCTCCCCTGTGCGGGACGGCGAAGCTGCGGGAAGAAGAGGACGACTTGTTGCGAAGGAAAAGGAAACTGATTTTCGTTTTTGTTTTTTATTTTGCCCCTGGATTTTATTTGTGGCACTTTTTGTCTAAGATTGTTTGTTCGTTACGCGATTATTACGTCTTGGGGTTGAGAACGTTGTTGGACCAGATCTGGGGGTTCTTCCGGCTGCCGAATGGGCCCATCTGCGCTTATTGTGGGCTCTCGGCCCACGTTAGACCTGGCTGGTCTTGCCCCTCCTCGTCCCCAAAGGTCAGAGTTCTCCGCCACAGACCAGTGGACCCCAAGTACGCATTGGCACGCCTCCATGTAACACGCGTGGGTCCCCTGCGCGGTCACCGCCGGCTCGCCGCCTCCCCCCAGTAGTTGACGTGACGTCTCCCCAACCAGACGGCGCTCGCTGTACCACACTCAGCTCAGCCATGGATCGCGCGCGCCACAGGAGCTCGCTCAGCTCCGAGCGCTTCCTCGGCTCCTTCCTCCCTCCTTCAGCTGCCGGCGACCAGCCAGGTTCCGCGGCCTTCGAGCTCGACGAGGACGACCTCTTCGCCGCAGGATCCGGCTCGCCCGAGCCTCCGCAGCAGCCGGCGCGGCGCCCCCTCATCCTCTCCGCCGTCCGTTCAGCAAACCCTAGACCCCTCCCCAGCTTCCGCCGCCCCCCGGAGGGCATCTTGGACGTTCTCCCCGAGCACCGCCGCTCGCCGCCACTATCTTCCTCGTCGACGTTGTCGTCCTTGGCGTCCCCGGCAGCGGCTCCTACTCGCATGATCCCTGTCGTGCCCCGCCCGGCACCTTCACCGGGGCCGGATATTGCGCAGTCTGCGCCGGTCAACGTCCCCGTCGCGCGGATACGGAAGCCTTCGGTGGTGGCGGCGATGGGTGAAGAGGATGAGGAGGAGGACGAGGAGATGCTGCCGCCGCACGAGATGGTGGCGCGCGCTCGGGCAAGGGAGTCACCGATGACGACGTTCTCGGTGTTAGAGGGGGCCGGGCGCACGCTCAAGGGGCGGGATCTTCGCCAGGTACGCAATGCTGTCTGGCGTCAGACTGGATTCCTGGACTAGCCTGTGCCATTATCACAAGCGAAACCTTCAGCTAGATTTCAGTGATTTGATTTCCAGGTATTGTTGGGTGTTAATTTTAGTTGCACCTGTCGAACTTGTCTGTACCATTAGTTATACTACTTGTAAACTCTTGTATTTGGGTAGTGAAGCTACCCATATGGATATTTGGTTTGACTTAAAATGAAATTTTTTTCATGCGTTTCTGTGTTAATTTACTGCAATGGTAGGGAGTTCCTTTCTATTATTCAGTATTTGTGGATTCCAACATGAGTTGGTCTTAGATTTTTGTGGATCCAGTGAATACAAAAGAATCAAAAAGAGTAGACAGTCATTAATTCAAACAATCTAGGACCTAAAATTTATTTCTATTTAACAATAAATTTAAAATTCAAGAAGTGCGTTCGTGGCTGGTATGCTTATTAAATAGGCTAGGCTAAATTGCTTCACAGTAACACCTTTCCAGCCATTGATAGTCCAAGCTTTCCCATAAATTGCAACATTTGGAACATGATGAATGCCACAATATATGTCATCCTAATCTATAATAAATATGTTGTAATAATACTTAATCAACCACAAGTCCACAATTGGCCCAGGATAAGGGCTTGTTCGTTAGCTAGCCCTGGAATCATTCCCAGCAAGAATGTGTCCTGGTATGAATAAGTCAAACAATGTCAATCACTTAATCCTTATGTATGGGAAATTCCACTAGGATGGAAATAAAACCTGGAACAAAATGATATCCATGACCCTATGGAACGAAGCCGGGCCATGGAAGACGAAAGACAAGTATAAGCTTGGTTCCAATCCCATCCTAGTGAAATTTTTCATGAACAAGAATTAAGTAATTCATATGCATTCACCTAATCCATTATCCATGTCAGGAATGATTCTAGGCAACCGAACAAGCACGCCACAGCACCTTAGTTTGTACATGTTAGGTCTGTACAAATGATATCCATCGATTCCAAGCTTCAACTCAGGGCATATTTGGCTGCCAGCCACAGCACGCCACACCATGGCTGTTCTAGCCACAAAGTGTGGTTTCGATTTTTGCCGCCAGTCTGTGGCAAGAAATGGCCTGCGATTGTGTGGCGGGCGCTGCTCTGGGCGGCAATCAAACAGCAGCGTTTTTGCTGTAGCCGCCACAGCCTGCTGTGGCTGGCAGCCAAACGTGCCCCTAATGTCTTTTCTATTCCAGTCGTGCAATGATTTGCTATCTCCCCTTGCTAAATGTCCAAGTGACAATCAAAGACCCTTGATGTTAGCCTGGTGAATCTTGGCTGGTTACATCAATGAGGATTTAAACCTTCTATAGATGTGCTTTACTATTACTGCTTATCAAGGAACTTCAGTTTGTTCCAATGGCAAATCAGTGAAAGACACTGGTTAAGTTTAGTGGTGCTTGGTTTGGCAGTCAGCACAGCAAATCTAGTGAAAACTTGAGTTTTTCTTCACCATGTATTGGATTTATAATGTGAGTTTCTGTTGGTCATGGTTATCTACCACCCCTTTAAATAGTGAACCCTGCAATTCAACCCAGTCCATCCAGACACTTGTAGAAAGCAGCCCGAAGCAGAAACTATGCAATACCATGCTTTAATAAAAGAAGGCATTGCCTTAATCCTTTTGCACCAATATCACCATCAGATGTCTGACCATGAGTGGCCACATAAGCCCATTGTCATGTTTCATGTTTCTCCAAGCTACGATCTCGCTGTTTCAGATAAGTAGATACAAAATGACTCTGGGTCAGTAATCCAATCTCATCCGCTTGTGTTTACTCATTCAAAGCTCTCTTTGTTGTGGCTGTGTTCTGCTGTGCAATGCATCCATGGCAAAACTGGGGCTCTGGGAGCCCATTGGACCATTTTTGTGCAGAGGAGACTGTCAGCACTGAGCACTGAAGCATCGGTATTATTTCAATGCTGATTACGGTGAAATTACAATGAGTTCTGGATTGAATTACCAAAGGCAAGAAGAAGCCGGGAATTGGAGGTGTAATTTTTTTTTCTTCACGTAGCCTTGTTTAACTTTCAAATCTGAAGCGCCCCGGGTACTCTCGGTGCCAAACACTTTATTATACCAGTCTCTAAATCAGTCGCTGGTACAACAAGTCTTACAACAGGTGCTATCACAGGTCCAGTTCAGGCAGCGGGCGAGAAACTAACATCGAACAATACAAACTACAAATAACAGGATTACAACTACAACTCAGACCAACACATCTAGAGGCAAACACATAGCGGAAGCAACTAGGCAGCGACACTAATCCACAGGCAAAGTCGAGTGCAGACGAGACCAAAGCTTAAGCGTCTTCCTCACCGTCGGCGTCGACGAAATCAAGATCTTCCTCTATAATCAATAAGCAAGAATAAGTACAAAAGTACTCAACAAGTCTCGACCCTTGCCCTACCATCAAAGGGAAAATGTATGCATTTGGCAGTAGCAAGGTTTAGGCCATAGTATCAATATTGCCATAAAGCTAATTTATAAAGCAAGTTTTGTAAGCCTTATATCACAATATTAGTTGATCAAGTTTAGCCGTTGTCGGACACCCTGTCCACGACAACCTTCGGCGAGAGGCCGGTCCTAATACTGAAAAATCACTCACATCTCAAGGACCATCCTATGCTAGTTGTTGTGACCAAACCATAGCCTGTCTATAACTGTGGACTCAGCTATTCGAATAGATTTTAACTCTGCAGAGGTTGTATACTTTACCCACAAGCTGAGCGCAGCATCATACCGTGACTAATAGTACTGTCTCACAAAACCATTACCCATCACAATATCATCCCAACTAATCGTCTATAGAAGTTACCAGGGGTTCATGACTTTGAAATCAGGCCTACAACCAGGTCGCCAAGTCTGCACCACTTACACCTTTTCCATCGGCTCCCATTGCTCTCAGCCTTTAGACGATTAACAGACTAGTTGGCAGGAGTTAGGCTAAGTCCTGCCGCATACAGAGTCATGTGGCCATACATAAAAATGACTAGGTAAGATGTCACCTCAACTCGGTCCTTAATCAAGCCAAGATAATTATCTCCACCATAAACCTACCACAAAGGTAGCGTTTATTCTTCCAAAATAATCTTACCACAAAGGCATCGTTTATTCTCTCGAAATAAGCCTACCACAAAGATAGCGCTTATCCAGCAGAATGATCCCGGCTCATAAGTTAATTCATTATCATTGTATCTTTAGTTATCACCCCACCAATACCCACACAATACCACCAAGACACACACATTTTACTTTGTAAAAACTAGTGATAATAAATAAATATAGATAAACTGAGAGATATCATAGTCCTAAGCATTGGGCTAAACAAGGTGATCATTTAGGCATAATTATTATAGCCTAGATGATTATCCTAAGTTTATCATGGAATAAGTAGGGTAAATAATATAGTAAAGTAGTTTTGGCCATACTATAACAATGGTTTTCAAACAATCGGTTCAGCATTTTATGCAGTAAAATGGCTTCTGTAGTTTATAATTAAATCATAGAATAAATATGATCAAAGTTAACGGATTGAGACTTGACTTCGTTGATGTCCTCAAGGGGGTCAAACTCCGCAGCTCCGGGTTCTTCCTCCTCTAATTACTCGCGACCGACAGACAAGCAAACAATACAAATAAATACAACAAAAATAGTAAATAAATTGCAGAAATTATGAGACTGGTTTTAATGGACAAAGGAGGATTTTAGATGAATTTAGGAAAAATAATCGGATCATTTGGAGCTCAGATGTGAGAGATATTGACTTTTGTGGATTTGGCTAGGATTAATTACGAAAATAAAAAGAAAAAGAGCTGGACAAAATAGACTACGGAGCTGGGCTATTTAGTGGGCTGTAGCTGGGTTAACCCATTACGTGGGATTAGAGTACAGGATAAGGACACAGAGAGAGCCTTCGTGCTTCTTGTTCCCGAACACCATTAGCGGGGTTGGGAGCTCAAATCCACACCAAGGGGTTGGGAGGGAGAGGCCAGGGAGTGATGAAATCGGAGGCTCTGGTCCTCACGAATCCAATCTGGGAGGGGATTTGGACTGGGAGGAAGGGGATTTGGGGCTGCTCGGAGAGGAGCGGCCATGGCGAGCGGAGCTCGAGGCTAGCTCGGAAGAGGGAGGGAGATGGCTAAGTTGCTGGTTAAGAGGGTGGAGGAGGTGGTGGAGAAGCTCACCTTGTCGACGGCTCGGCGCGGCTGGGTTGCGGAGGAGCTCAACCTCGCCTTTTATAGGCGGCGGAGCGGCAGCAGCTGGCCCGGCCGAGCGGCAAGCTTGCCGTGAAGGCGGAGGCGATGGT
>BCLG01002883.1:37229-63363 GCA_001602295.1 Zoysia matrella | reverse complement strand
TGACCTTGGTGTCACGGCCGGTGTAGACAGCCACGCCGATGGCCCAGGTCGTGTTCTTGAGTTCGCATCCCCGGAGAACGATGTTGGAGGGGCCGAGCGAGACGGCGCGACGGCCGTCGAGGTCGACGGTGGCGAGGAAGCCGTAGATGTTGCGGTTGGGCTTCTCGCACTTGATCACTCCCGCGAGCGCCTCTGGCGGCGTAGGCATTGTCTCCTGCTTCGCGTACCTCGTCTTGAGGTTGGACTCGCCGTCGAGGTTGATGGTCTGGACGTAGGCCACGCCGGTGGGGTCGCTGGTGGACAGCAGCACCATGTCGCACGGCAGCGTCTCGTTGGCGCCCACGCGCAGCACCTCGCCCACCTGTATCTCCTTCCACCGCTTGGGCCCGAACACGCCGTCCACCAGCACCGACGCGGTGCGGTTGTTCTCGTTCTTGTCCGAGCGGTGCCGCCGCCAGTCCTCGTACGCGTCCTTGACCGCGGAGACGCCGATCACGAACGCCAGCGGCAGGACCGCCGCGGCCGGCGTGAAGACGCCGAGCTGCGGGACGAAGTTGAGCACCGCGAGGACGAGGAAGTAGATGTAGGCCACCCGGTGGAACTGCTCGTAGAGGTTGCGCGGGATGAAGGTGAGGAGGGAGTACTTGGTCGTGTGCACCGAGTTGTCGGGGAACCTGGCCGGCGGCGCGTTGGTGCGCTCGGCCTCGTTGATGTACACGAACCGCGCGTCCTCGTCGCGGAGGTCGCGCTGCGACCCGGCGCGCTCGGACGCGGACCGCCTGGTGGACACCCGCGCGATGCCGACGGGCACGGGCTTGGACCCGGAGCGCGGGAACCGGAAGCTCTCGAACGACGCGCTGGACTCGGCCTTGGAGCCCGACCTGATGTCGGAGACGAACGTGACTGTCGGCGAGTCGGCGATCAGGGACCGCAGCGACCGCGACTGCCTGGCGGAGCTCGCCGGCGAGTGTTTCAGGATCGGCGACGGCACCGGGTCCGGAAGCCTAGCAGGAACGTCGTCCATGCTCGCTCGCTCCGCCTCTTCCTTTTGCTCCGGCGGCACCAATGGCCGTTCTTGTCGCATGTTGGCTGTTGCCGAGCTCGTAGTTTGCGCTCGCTACCAACTAGTAAGCACCAAATTTGGGTAGATAAGATTCGATTCAGCGAGGTGAACAAGAAGAGATCATCACTTGATTTTGTCACCACTGGAGATTACGAGAGCACCGGCCAAGTTTTTGCGGGGAGCTCGAAGGGAGAGGAGAGCTCGAGCGCGGTGACGTTGGTGTTGCAGCTGTTGCTTGCTTGGAGACGGGAGGAGCGAGGCTCTCAGGTAGTAGTACTTGGGTGATGCGACGGCGTAACGGGAGAAAAAAAAACAAATCGGATGGCTGGCGGCCGCACGAATTGGACTGGAAGATGTCAGCGTTTGATTTTGGCGCCGGTCGTGGCTGCGATGGACACGGCTCACTGGCTCAGGCTCGCTCCATGGAAACGGAGGCTGCGGTATGTTCGTGCTGACCTGGAGGCTGGAGCAGAGCAGCGCCGTCGCTGCGTACCCCCTATAAGAGTACTGGCTAATCCACTGGCTAGGCACATTTCGGTCTGATCTCATAAATATTTAGACACATGTCATTTTTATTGCACAAGCCGTCAATTTTGAGAAACTTTCCTTCGAGAAGAAAGAAAAACTGAAGACAAGATATAGTGCTGAAAATCTGGAAGACTGGAATCAAGCCATTCGTGTTTATTTACTGGCTACAGTACCAGTTCATCGTCACGGTACACTCGGTCCACGGACCATTCCCCGACGGCTTCTAGAGGCGCAGCCTGATTGGAAGCTTTTGCATCATCACGCGCTGCGTCAGCAAAAACGCCGGGTGGAATTGGAAATGCTGCTGCATGTGCAACTTTTCTCTCGTGTTGATGGTCAACCGGCATCAAGGCCACCTCATGATTCAAAGTCATACGGCACGACTTCATTAATTCCCCGGGTTTTCCCCGGGTTCTAGAGAACGGGGTGTCAACTAATTCCACGTTTTTTTCCCCCTGCTTCTAGAGAACGGGTCGTTTCAGACGGCTACGGGTAAGTCCATCGTCGTTTCCTCTTCTTCAAGATAACGGTCAGTGTGTTCTTTTTTCCTTTAGGGAACGGCTACATGTTAATAGACTTCTAGAATTACGGAGTATGCTCAAAAGAATTCGGGTGCCGAGATAGCTCAGAGCGGTACTAGGTCAAGCCGGAGAAGTTGTCAGGGCTGTACCCAAGTACCTGGCTCCCGTGGCTTTGGAGTACTCCGTAGTTGCGATCGACGCAAGTGCTCCGCGGACCCGCGGTAACACTACTGAGTTAAGCCTCAAAGTATCAAGTGCGTCCCATTACGTCGAGTGTGGACTACTGGACTTCACCTGAGACATTTGACAGATCATTCCGTGCGGCCTAGGACGGTTCCCCTGCGCACTGCGTCGGAAGCCAAGTCGGCCCACAAGTATCTGTTCCGATCGTACACCCTCGGTTTTAAATTATCGATAACAGTTAATTTTTAATATTAATTTGTCTTATTTAAAAAATTTATTCAAATATATAAAATTTTGTTATTATTTGATTTATCATTAGTAAAATTAAAATCACGACTAATAATTTTACACATTGAAACAAATTTTTTTAATAAAACAAATAGTCAAAATTGATTTTAAAAATTAATAGTATTAATAATTTAAAATCGGAGAGCAGAAAACAGCCCGAACGGCGTCGCTTCCCAGCAAGGAGAACCAGACGCGCGTAGTTTTCGTGGTGGAACGAACTTGGGAATGGCCTCGCCGCCGAGACGCCCGTACACCCTTGCAAGTTTAATCTACGGCGAGGCACAAGGAGGCACAGGTGGCGCACAATGCCCGTCGCGTCCATGTAAGCCAGTCTTGCATGTGCAACCCTCGATTGCTGCTATTTCCATCGCCAATGTTCAGGCACAGAACATTAGCGGCACCTGAACTGATGAACTCCGAAGGCCAGTACAATGAACGGCACAAGCATATTAAACACAGGCATCGATTCTCAGTGCAACGGATCATGTACACAGTTTTACTGGTCACTCGAAAAGGCTTCGAGAAAGAGAAGTATCATGACACAGCACTATTCTACTGGTCCTGGCCGTCGGCTGTTAGTGGCTTTGTCTGCAATTCCGGTGACCAGCAGCATCCTCGCGTCGGCATTCGGTAGCAACTAGGGTTGGGCTCGTCCAAGTCAGCAAAGTCTCAGAGGTCGAACAGCCTCTCGAGCAGCTCGAGCTATTCGCTCTCTCATGGAACAGGAGGTTGACTGAATGGCTGCGGGTATTGGTGAATAAATCAAGGTATCGTAAGCGCCCTACCTCACCATACCGAGAGCTCCGCCATTGACTTGGAATGATAATTGCTACCGACCAGCTCTTCAACCGCCTGCATGCAAACGCATTCCGCAAGCCACCTTGACGCATGCTTGATCCGTATTACCAGGCTCACGTTGTAGTCTCGCACTCTTAGTGGATGGATTCTCCACCACTCGTGTAATCATGTTCTTGCCTATATATTAGGCACCTGTATCATCAATAGAATCATGGTTACTTGCTCCATCATATTATTCTCTCTTACATGGTAACAAAAGCCTCATCCTAAGACCTGTGCTCTCGCTCTCGCCATGAGCACCACACCGACGGTCACCTCGTCGTCGTCTCCGACCACCGGCGCTTCTCCCACCCCGACCACCGACGCTTCTCCTACCCCGATCACTTCTGATGCCTCCTCTAGTGCCATTCCCATGTCCCATTCCATCCATAGCATCAATATCAAATCTCTCGTCCCCTACACTCTAGACATGTTAGCCTTCAACTACACAAAATGGAGCACCCTATTCTTGATCGTTCTTGGCCGCTTCTCTCTGCGCTACTATGTTGAGGACTCCACGACTCGCAATGATGACCCTGATTGGGTCAAGGAGAACCTCACTGTCATAACGTGGATTTACAACACCATTTCCGATCAATGTCTTGACATGCTGCTCAAGATCGTGAATCCCACGGCTTACAAGATTTGGCACGAGCTTGAGAAACATTTTACCGGGAATAAGGCGAGTCGCGCCGCACCATTGAGGCCGAGTTTCACGGGTTTGTCCAAAGTGAGCTTTTTGCCAATGATTATTGTCACCGGCTCCAACAGATGGCCAACGCACTTGCTGACTGCGATCAGCCGGTCTCGAATCGGACGCTCGTACATCAGCTCATTCGCGGTCTGAGTCCCAAATTTGCCGTTCTACGCACCCTGCTGCCCCTCCTACCAAAATTTCCCACCTTCATGGAAGCTCATAATCTCCTCATCCGTGATGAAACCTCGCATGCCGATGCCGTCAACCGATCCACAGAGACTGCCCTCGTCGCCATCGGACCGCCGCCTACACCTGTCGAACCACCACCTCCACGTCCTGACTCCACTGCTCGCCCACCTTCTGGTGGCTCTGATCGTGGTCGTGGTCGTGGCGGCCGACGCGGTGGCCGTGGTCAAGGTGGACGCTAAGACAACCACAGCCGTGGTGGCTATCAGCAGCCACAGGGCTGGCACTACTCCTCTCAGCCGTGGCCAATGCCCTGGGGCGCGTCCTGGCGTGCTCCCTGGACGGGCTCCACAGGACAAGGTGTACTTGGCCCCGACCACCTGTTGCTCCTAGTGGTCAGGCCTATACGATGATGATGCGTCCTCCACCGCCTCCTGCACCGATGGCTCCACCGATCTGGGATCCCTCCGGTCTCCATCAGGCACTTCATGCGACCTCTCTTCAGCAGCAATACAGCGGCCTTGGCGATTGGTTCATGGACACCGGTGCTTCGTCGCACATGACCCACTTGTGACCTAGGTAACTTGCATAAATATTATTCTTCATTATCACATGTAGTTGTTGAAAATGGATCTACACTTCCCATTCTCGAGACTGGGTGTGCATCTCTTCTCTCTCCATCCTCTACATTCAATCTTCGCAATGTGTTACATACGCCACACATTGTTCATAATCTTATCTCCGTTTGCAAATTTACCCAAGATAATGCATGCTCAGTTGAATTTGATCCTCTTGGCTTCTCTGTGAAGGATCTTCTTACCAGGAAGGAAATTCTGAGGTCCAATAGTGCGGGTGACTTATATCCCTTCCACGGCTCCACCAAGACGTCCTGCTCCACTGCACTCTCGGCTTCCATAGGACCCTTTGACCTCTGGCATCGACGGCTCGGCCACCCGGCGAATAAATTTTTATCTCATTTGATTTCGAATTATTTTGTTCCTTGTAATAACGCACGTTCTGCATCTTCAGTTTGTGATGCCTGTCAAAAATAGAAGCATGTGCGGCTTCCCTTTTCTACTTCTCATTCTACTACTTATTTTCCGTTCCAGATTATTCACTGTGATTTATGGACGTCTCCCGTGGAGAGTTTCTCTGGAAAGAAATATTATCTTGTGGTTCTTGACAATTTCACCCATTATGCTTGAACCTTTCCTTTTCGGCACAAGTCTGACGTGTTTGACATACTTCGCGCTTCTTATCTCTATATTTATAATCAATTTCATTTGTCGATTCAGACTATTCAGTGTGACAATGGCAAAGAGTTCGATAACTCCTCTCTCCATGCGTTTTTGGCCTCTCGTGGCATTTCTTTTCGCTTGTCTTGCCCTTATAGTTCTCCGCAGAACGGGAAGGCTGAGCGAGTCATTCGCACTATTAACGACATTGTCCACACTCTCCTTTTCCAAGCATCGATTCCACCGCAATATTGGGTAGAGGCCTTAAGCACCGCCACATACCTACTAAATCGCCGACCCACCAAGCCACTTCAGCTCTACACACCATACCACACGCTTTAACATCAAGCCCCCGACTACACGCATCTACGTACATTCGGTTGCCTTTGCTATCCTAATCTCACTTCCACTACTGACCACAAACTCTACCCTCGATCGACCCCCTCTATTTTTCTTGGTTACCCGGAGGAGCACAAAGGATATCGTTGCCAGGATAGCTGTAGCAGATCCCCGCGATCCTCCTTGGATCTGATGCCAGTCCGCTCCGCACCTGCCGCATACGCTCGTCCCGGAGCTGATCCCATCCCCGCCAACCAACCTCCGCCACGTCCGTCTGCGCCCTCGACTTCATGGGGGGCCGGTACAACGGCCCAGATCCGTTTCCCGCACGCACCCGCCACGTCGCTCCGTGGGTCCCACATCGACTTCTGCTATGTCCACACGACATGCACCGGGTAATCGCTACATTCACCCCGCTCCCTGGCCACCGCATCCTATGCACACTCGCGCCCGCGACGGTATACACATGCCAAAGAAACATTTTAACCTCTCTACCACCCAATCTATCTCTCCCATCCCTCGCACATACAAATCTGCTCTGAAAGATCCACACTGGTATGCTGCAATGTTAGAGGAATATAATGCTTAAATGAAAAACAATACTTGGAGTCTTGTTGCCAAACCTGTAGGTGTGAACGTTGTCTTCGAGAAATGGATCTTTCGACACAAATACAATGCTGACGGGTCATTTGAGCGGTACAAAGCTCGGTGGGTTGTCCGTGGATTTTCTCAGCAACATGGCATCAACTATCAAGAGACATTTTCACCGGTTATCAAGCCAGCAACTATCAGAACAGTTTTGAGCATTGCTACGTCTGAACATTGGCTGATCCATCAACTTGATGTCTCTAATGCTTTTCTGCATGGTCATCTCTTAGAGACAGTCTTCTATCAGCAGCCGTCTGAGTTCACCGATGCTCTTCATCCTGACAAAATCTGTAAGTTGAACAAGTCCTTGTATGGTTTAAAACAAGCGCCCCGCACCTCGTTTTTTGAGGTTTTAGTCTTTTATTCTCTCGCTTGGCTTTCTAGCCTCCAAAGCAGACACCTCATTATTTGTGTTGCACTTAGGCCCTTCTACTGCATATCTGTTGCTTTATTTGGATGATATCATACTTACAGCTAATGCTTCAATATTGCTCAACACTGTTATCAGTCAGCTTCACAAGGAGTTCGCCATGAAGGACTTAGGTCCACTTCAACAGTTTCTCGGCATTGCGGTGACTCGATCTGCTTTCGGCCTTTTCCTGTCTCAACATCATTGCATTTGTGATATTCCGGAGCATGCCAACATGCAGCACAGCAACCCTTGCCTCACACCGGTTGACACTAAGTGTAAGCTTTCTGTAGCTGATGATGATCTTCTGCCAAATCCTACAGAATATCGCAGTCTTGCAGGGGCCTTTCAGTATCTTACACTTACTAGACCTGATATCAGCTATGTTGTTCAGCAACTCTGTCTTTTCATGTGAATCTTCTAAAGCGAGTGTTGCGCTATGTCAGTGTTACTTCTCAGCTTGGTCTTCATATTCGCCCCCGCACAAACCGTCAGCTTGTTGCCTACTCTGATGCTAATTGGGCCGGCTGCCCTGATACAAGGCGATCCACTTTAGGTTATTGTGTTTTCTACGGCGACAATCTCATTTCTTGGTCGTCCAAGCGCCAAGTTACAGTTTCACGTTTCAGTGCTGAAGTTGAATATCGAGGAATTGCAAATGCAGTCGCTGAGAGTTGTTGGTTACGTCAACTACTTACAGAATTGCATCGTGCTCCGAGTCAGGCTACAATTGCATTCTGTGATAATGTCAGTGCCACTTATATGTCAAGCAACCCCATTCAGCATCAGCGAATGAAACACATTGAAATTGATTTGTATTTTGTCAGAGACTAGGTTTCCCTTGGTCAAGTCAAGGTGTTGCGTGTTCCATCCTCGTCGCAGTTTGTTGATATCTTTAAAAAGAACTCTGCCGAGAATTGTTTCAAAGAGTTTCGTTACAGTCTGAATATTAGAGATACTCCAAACTGAGGGGGCCTGCTAGCGACCAGTTCTCCAACGACCAGCCCTTCGACTGCCCGCATGCAAACGCATTCCGCAAGCCACGCCTGACGCGTGCTTGATCCATATTACCAGGCTCACGTTGTAGTCTCGCACTCTTAGTGGATGGATTCTCCACCACTCGTGTAATCATGTACTTGCCTATATATTAGGCACCTGTATCATCAATAGAATCATGGTTACTTGCTCCATCATATTATTCTCTCTTACAATAATATCTTATAAATAGATTAATTGCCTAAAAGTAAAAGAATTATACTTGTTATGACATCTAGTTTTACAAAGAATTAAAAAAATATTATTTAAAATTTATCAAACATAATAAATTTCCAACTAGTAATAGTCAAAGTAAAAAATGTACGATTTTTTGTCAAATCTAAAAAAGCTCCTCGTAAGCTGGAGGTTCTATTTGTGACTGGTACGGGCCCAAAAATCTTTATGACGAACGGCCTTGAAGATGGGCCGCACGCTTCATTTCATGGATGACATGGGCCTGGCAAAACCATCTCTCTGTTGTTGCCAATGGTCGACAATGGACCAGTATGGGGAGCATAAAATGTCCTCGGCAGCTTATATGCAGCGACCGCCTCTGATTTGGTCTTTTGCTTTAACGAAAAGTTTAAATCATCATCATCCCGAGCGCAGAAAAATCTCGCGCCGTTCGTGGATCGACGAAAACGCCGGGAAGCTGCTGCCGCGGACACAGCGCGCGGGAGCGCAGCAGTACGGCCCTACCCGCGGCGACAACAATGCCCGCTCGGCGCTGGAACGTTCGTCCGTCCCGTCCCGGTCAAGCCGAGAGATTCCACGGGTGAAAGGGAAGACGCCAAACCGCCCATCGCCGGCCCGCGTCAGGTGTGTCCTCAGCTGCAGCGCCGCGGGACGTCTCCCGGCCGCAGGTGTCTGGGGCGTACGTGGCTGTCTCGTTGCCGTTGCTCCGCAGGATTTCTGGATTTGTGGGTCACCACTCAGCGCGGGCGCGCGTCTCGCTTTTGAATTGGACGGTGGAGGGATCCTGCAACGATCACCGCGCTGTTGAATTGATGCTTAGCAGTGTGCTGCTCACAGAGGGCGCGTTCGGAATCGATTGGCAGCTACTTTCTTCATACTACGGTAAAAATCACCCAGAGTGCTGCAGCCGCACCAGCAGCGGCATCTAGCTGATCCAAGCGGAGCCAGAAAGAAAAGAGCAAGAACACCATATCCACCATTCGTATATGAAAAACTAAGTGTTGGTAAGCAACGAAACCACAACATGGACCTGTTCGGTTGGTATTTTGCGGCTGCTAGTTTGATACAGTAAAACAGTGAGGAGATATTGCATCTGCAGTCAACAGCGCAGCAAAATAAACAACTACTAGTACTACCGAGCAGGCCCATGTTTAAAAGGGTGCACGGCCTTTCGTAGACGCACTCGGTGTGTCTCAGTCGACCATGGATACTTTCAAGAATACGAACAGCTTTCAGTCGACTTCAACTCAACACAGGAAATCCAGATAGCATTCAAGTTAGTACTGTACATGATACGTACGGAACTTCATGTTTTGCTTTTTTATGTGTCTCTCCTTTACAAATAAGAAACGATAAATATCAGTGCATCTGATTCCTTCCAAGTAAATTTGAAATTTCCGCGTTAGCGCGTCGAGACAACGATAGCCTCCATCTATGCAAGTGGATCCGCATACGGCCGTTGCAAGTGGATCCCAAAGCGCGCCACGTAGCGGCAGATATTTGCGAAGAGGTCTAAGGCCTCCTTTGGAATGCGATAATTGTTTTTTTTTATTTTTTACGTTTTTTTATAAAATTGAACTGATTTTTAAAAAAATTTGTGAAATTTATGTAAAATTTCTGCGTTTCAAACGAAACCTAAGCCTCCAGAACTGAACTAACCGGCGAGCAAAAGGAGCCCAACACTTGGTGGCGAATGGCAACGGACACGAGTGCCAGGGAAAATATTCTAAGACAAGGTAGTGCCGAGCTTCGAACGGTCAGCCATACCCTGATGTCTTATGCAAACATCTCCTCTCCTTTTCTTTTTCTAATCCAGAACCAACTGATCAAAACCGGGGAACAAGAATTCTCGGAGTACTGGATGATCGGAGCAGAATGGTGCTATTTTCTTCTCCGTTCCAAATACCTATGGCTGAAAAAACAGGTTGGATACATAGGTCGGAGAATCAAAACCCTATCTCGTCCAACGATAGACAGGACCACCTTTACCTAGCTTGAAGAAAGAGACACCACAACACCACAACGAAGTTCATACCTTGTTCACAAAGGCTCAAACCCTATTTTTTTAGTTTCTGAATTTTTAAATGTCCAATTGCAAAGGGTTAGTAGTAATCCAGCTTCGAATAAAAGGAGCCGTCCACACGAGGCCCGCAACTGCGACCATCACCAGCTTCGTCCCGCCCTGTTGCTTCGACCTAAAGGCAGCATGCAAGGCGCAGATTACCGTTCATGTGAGCCAAATATCATGGCAATTAAACAGGCGGCACAATGTTCACCGCAACATACGAGATTATCCATGTGATCTCTTCTTGACCACCATGTCCCGAAGCAAAGAGGTTGAAGATCACCGATTCATCCACAACGGTTAGTAAATATGACAGAATAGCATGCGGATGAAATTCATACAATCTACCATACAACTTTCTTGATCCACAATTCTCACAACACATTGCTGCTGCTAATACAGCTGCACTACTGGAGGACAGGTGGGCAAGCTTCACATGTAAAATCTCAAAGCCTGCACCCTTGCCACCATGGCAAGATGGTGGCAAGATACAACCTGTACACTCCATGAACCACCAAACAACTGTACATGAATGATTAATGTGATCATAGAGATCAGCATCGATTCATCACGTCTCATCTTCCTGATGAGACCAAGGATCTATCCTGAGAACCTTGCCTGACCAACGGCTTTGCTGGCACAGGTGGCCTTGGTGACTCAGGAACACTGACCTCCAGAGCAGCATCTCCGGTCGGAACCGGTTCTGGCTCCTTGGTGTAGGTAAACTGCAAGTCCTTGTTTGCAGCCAAGGCCAGTAACTCTGATTCCTCGAGCCCCCTGACCGGGCCAAGGCTACATCTGTCTGGCTTGTGCTTTGCAAGCGCATCCCTGAACTTCTTAATCTGCAAAGAGGTAACAGATCCCATCAATACTGATCATACAGCAACCATAAGTGTCAATGTATACAATTACAGAGCTAATTTACCCCCGAGGAACAGCCTAAACCCAATGAAAATTGTACTCGTATAAACAAAAAATCCAACCACTTAAGATCAGGACCATCACATGAATTTCTAGGATGAACCTATAAGGTCCTTTCTATTCCTTGCAAATTGGGATCTAACACCATAATAGGGGCATATTGCAGACAGGCCTGTAAAAAGCACAGGGAGCGCTGAGCCGGCCAGGGTTCGATCCCTGGTGCTGCACCCGCTTCCAACGAAGGCAGCGGCCAGATGCCGTATTTCAAAAAAAAAAGGCGCATATTGTGTTCATCAAAGCTAATATCAACTAGCAACTAGTGACTACAAGCTCAGCACATAATTGCTAAATCTTTCTTCCAACTACCCATATCGCTCCAAAGGAGGGCTAATAATTCTACAATATCGAAACATGCGTAAATGGGGGAGCAGGCAATCCTTGTATGTGTTTCGGGACAGTTAGACAATAAACATGAACCGTGCACAAAAGAGCGCAGAGTTAGATCAGGATCTTACAGTTGCGTTTGTACAGCTGAAGCTGCAGAGACGTCCCTGAGCTCCCCTGTAGAACCTGAAGAAGGGGAGGACATGGACATGGAGGCTGTAACACATCGACTTGTGCTCCTCATAGTTAACCTGCAAGAACAGCACATCTGGGTTCTGCTCCGCAATCTGACAAATCTGCACATTGAAGATAATTTTCTTAGAACAAAATCGCATACTTTTCGACAGCAATCAAATTACATGAACAACCATATGTACTGTGAACTCGATTTCTGTCCAATTCACACCTTGGGGTGCAGAGCACGACAACCGCCGCAACCGGGCGAGAAGAAGTCCACGATGACGAGCTGGTCGCCGGCGTTGGTCAACGAATCGACGAGGTCTTGGGCGGACTCGGCCTCCCGCATGTTGGGCTGCAGCCCCTTCTCCCACCACCTCATGCCTTTCCCAATCGCAAGGTTCATATGCGCCTACACGATAAAGCAGATCATGTGAGCGGATACTCAAAATATGGGTAATTCCAGCTGACGTATTTTAGTACATAGAAAATGAAAAAAAATGAAAATTTTTTTTGAAAAAATTGGTAAAAACAGGTTTAAAAAGTTCATGAATATCAATTCAAAATCAAATAATCCTATAAAATGGGAACAATAACTTATATTGCACGGGAACTACACCGACGGGAGAAAAAATCGCAGGAAACTCAAATTTAAGCCTCCAAATTTATATCCCCCAAAATAAATCTCTAATCACCTTCACGGGCGACGCCATGAGACTCCGCGTCCTCGATCTCCTGGGTCCGACGGCAAGCCTCCCGCCGAGGAACGTGGTCTTCTTCCAGGACCCACCGATCCGCACCGCCGACGGCGCCATAAGCGCCGCCGCCACGGCGCTCCTCCGGCGTCCGAGGTTGCCGCATGGGGACACCACGCTCCCCTTCACCACCGCCTGCGCCGCCGCCATGGCACCGACTACCGAAGAAGAATGCTCCCGTGGAGAGAGATGAATGGGCAATGGAATGGAGAATGGAAGAAGAGGGTTGAGGAAGCGGCGAAGAAAAGCAGCGCCTTTTAAAACGGAGGCCCACGGATAAACAGCGATGTCAAAGTGAAAAATCTCCGCCGCGTCTTTTTCCGCTTTAGCCAGAACGTAATTCCCCCAGAATTATCCTTGCCGTCGGATGGAGCTGTCAGTCTCCCGCTAGTTGCCACGTGGGGGTTAATATCGGTCTTTCTCCGCTCGCTGGCTGTAAGTATTTTCGGAACGGATATATTCTTATCTGGATATATTCTGGATAAGAATAATAAGCGGTTGTGGGCTCACATGTCACGCGGCCGCGCGACTTTCGGTGGGCGCTCGTCGAATCGTGGGTGGTAACGCTGGGGACTCGTGGCGGGCGTGGTTTTGGTCAAGGATAAACCTGTGGGACCAGGTTGACAGCAAAATGAAGGTTAGTAACGCATGGCCGAACGTTTTGTCGGTCACCGGTCACATTTTTTTTTATCTTCGTTTTCTTTTTTTTAGTTGGATACACCGGTTGCCATGGTGCCATATCCGGATTTCAATTGTGGGTTGGTTGTACTCTCTTCGGTTTTAAATTATTTACACCATTGACTTATAAAATCAACTTTAACCTATTCGTCTTATTCAAAAAATGTATTCAAATGTGTAAAATTTTGTTACTATTTGATTCATCATTAATAGAATTTAAATCACAACTAAGTAATTTTACACATTAGAACAAATTTTTTAAATAACACGAATAATCAAAGCTGATGCTAAAAGTTAATGGTGTCAATAATTTAAAACCAAAGGAAGTAAACTGGATACTTACTTAAAAACATTTTGTTTGAATATACAATGAGATACTATTGAAAAATAAGGGCTAATTACTTATCAATCATTGAAATAAGTTTGAGTTCCTTAGTAGCCATCATAAAGTTTGAATTTTCTTATTAGTCATCTATTTTAACTCATGTTTCTTAATGACCACTATGATCATTTTTATTTCTAAAATTTCCTTGTTGCAAGTCAAACTTAAATTATAATTACTGTTCATTCAATAATTTTGTTTCATTTTTTTAGTAATTTTTATCATTCAGTAATTTTGTATCAATTCCTCGAGTAATTTTGTTTTGATTTCTTCAGTAATTTTCTCGCATTCAGTAATTTTGTTTCGGTTTCCTTAGTAGAACAAATCTTGAAAATTACCGAATGAATTGAAACAAAAATTACTGAATGAGATCTAATTACTAAGAGAACAAAAAAATTATTTAAAGAATCAAAATAAAATTACTAAATGAAAGTGAAACAAAATTACTGAAGGATTCAAAATGAATTTACTAAAGAATTGATACAGAATCATTGAAGGAGAGAAAATTACTAAAGGAATCGAAACAAAATTATTGACTAAATTATGGAGCTCACAATTCAAATTTGGTTTGCAACAGGTAAAAGGTATTTTAAGAACAAAAGTGACCATAGTGGTCACTAAGTAATACAAATTAAAATAGATGGCTCAAAAGAAAATTCAAATTTTGCACTAGCTAATCAGGAATCCAAACTTTTTTCAATGGCTAATAAAGAATTAGCCCAAAAAATAAACTGCTTTATTTCTTAAAAAAATAAACTGCTTTATTGATTCTTCTTTTATTTTTAGCTTTTCTGATGAAACTGTTTGACATTATAGGCAGAACTATTCTAGATGGCACACTGGCTCTTATTTACTTTGCAAATCATATAATGCCTGCCTATAAATAAGCAAAAGAGGTGAATTTTTTTTACTTTTCAATAATGAAATTATTTAGGAATTACATTCCAACCGGAATTATCCGCCTCGTTGACCCTCCCAAATTTAGTTCTTGCGAGTGTTGCATGAAATGTACTTAGAGCATGCTTCTTTGAACTAGGCCACCACTATCTATAGCAAACTGATTGGATATAAACGCTATCCTGTAGGCGTGGTTAGTTTAACTGCTCAGTAGCTCCTATTCATAGCAAACAATTTCGGATAAAATTATGATGTGTGCGGTGGGCGATAGCGCCCTCGTGCTGCTACCACTATTCATAGGGAAAAGAATCGCAGGTATGATCGGATTACGTTGGCTGTCTATTTTAAGATCAAGTGAATAGACTGCTATTAACTGCAAGTCTGCAATGTTCTCACGGTACTTCCTATTTTCTACTAATAATAATGTGATAGCATATACTCGTGTCATTTTTTTACATTTAGAAATTAATATTTGAACATTCATCTTATTCATACTTTTTTTTTTGTAAAAACAAAAAAAAAACAAGTCAGCACTGCTATAACGATATCAGAAGATGTATGCTGTGAGGCTATCAATATCTAGTGGTCAGAGGAGTAAAAACTTAATTCAGCTGCCAGTTCAATGGTGACTAATTGTGCAACTGTTGGTAATTTTGCAAGTAACTGATATGTCATGGGGCATGCCAAAAGGTAAGGATGTATACATATGAACTGTACCGAAGAAACAAAATTAGATGCAACGATGCAGGAGTATTTACACTCACAAAACTTATCAGCTTTTGTTTTACACATGTGACTGTTTTCTACTTCAGTACTAAAGGTTTTCATCTCAGGGACGAACCCCTGAGCTGTGCCGCGTTTCAAGGTTTATAAATCCGGTCAAAATTGATTGGTTTTTGTGGTTTTCGGTGAAATTGATCCGGTTCGGCCGGTTCTTGGTTTAATAAATTTATAAAAAATTTAAAAATTCAAAAAATTGAAAATCCGATAACCGATCAAACCGGCCGGTAAACCGGTCAAACGGTGGAAAACTGCTCAGAACAATTTGATTTTAAATTCAAAAATGATAAACCAGAAAAACCGGTCAGTAAAACAGAAAAACCGTGACTTTCTCTAAAAATTTTGATATTTAAATTTGCTCAATTTTTACAATTTATTGTAACGAGTTTTTCAATTTTTTTAAAAAACTAGTCAAACCGGTGCCAGCCGGTTTTGGAAGCTGAAACTTTGGGCGCGTATGGACCGGCGGAGGAGGCCCCGTGCTCGGGCTGGACCGAGAGTGAGGACGAAAGAACCTCGACTAGTGTGGTGGGCCATTAGCCCTAAGCTAATGGGCTACCGTACTGATGCCGTTGTTGGAAGCCGAAGTAATGAAATCTGGCTTTCAAGGGCTGACCGATTGGACTGGGCTGGTGTTATGTACAGTTATTGGGCATTTCATGTCTAAAAAAGGGATTATACGCTAACTATCACATAATCACATGGAAAGAAAAATAGCGCGAAACAGGAAAAGTCGCAGTCGCGACGCGTGCAGTGACCATCCATCGTACTACAACGACAAGACGCGTACATGTCCCCAGGAACGGGTCGTTCTCACGTCGTGCCTGTACGAGCCACGATGAAATCAACGGAAGCGAAAAAGAGCTGAGCGAGGAGCCAGGTGAAAGCGTAGGCTAAACGAAACGCGCATTTCAGGAGTACGTACTCTGTCATCTGTGCTCTTGCGAAAAAATGCGATCAAGTAGCCGCGTGGGCCAGGGAGTACCGAAGGCGCGTCATCATTAGTGCGACTGTACCATCGGGTTGACAAATCTCGTTGCGCCGGTCCTACCTCAGCGTATCCAGCAGGAGAGCGTGAGGGGCTTCAAAAGGTTTCAGCTCCGTTGCGCATGGACGTCGAGCTGGCCACCACGGAAAGCTCCGTCCGCGTACCGAGCACTACGGCGGGTGCGCCATGCAACGGCGACGGCCGATCGCCCGGACGCGCATCGGCGCATACACGTACCCGGTCGGGCGCCATCACGTCAGGTGGCCCGCATCCATCAAGAGTGTTCTTTTAGATAAAGAAGAAGAGAACCCGGCACTGCTGATTCGGGTAACTTTCAAGTTTGCTCCCGATTTTATTTTTCCGTTCAACGTTAGCAGCGGTACAGCAGCTAACCCCACCCCGGAACGGACCTCCGTTTGAGAATTGTCTTCTCCGCTCCACGACCGGGAAGGGAAGCCCTCAGCGAATAAAGTTTTTTGGGTTCCGGACACCCCGCCCATTTCAGGAAGCCACGCTGCGGCCGCCGGAGAGCTCGTCAACGACGCCCCCGCAAACGAGCAACAGTTTGAGTGCACAACTCCCCTTATCCGCGGACCGCAGCCCCGGCTGCATCATCACCAGTTCACCACAAACCACAAGCTCGACCGCGCGTACCTTGAGCTAATCCAGATCCTTAACCCGTCACTCCAGCTCCGTCGACGCGAATGTCTTAAAACCCACGTAAACAATGTAACGAACCGTCTGGAGCGCGAGCCTGTCACCATAAACAACAGCAGTTTAATCAGGGGACCCGACCGGAGCTAAACCCGCACGGCTTCCGTTCCGATCTTCCCGGTTTGAAAAAAAAAATATCCGGCTGGCCGTTGCTTGTCAAACTCTCTCAAAAGCGCCGCTGCAATTACCCACGTGTTCGCCGAGCCACGAGGCAGCCATGGGAGGGAGGGAGGGGGAGAGGAATGATTTCGCCGTCGTGATCGGAGTTGCCGATGCAAGTGGCACACTCAACGGAGGTGCACCTGGCAGGTCCGCGAAGCAACCACGCGCCCCGGCCCGTTTTCTTGGACGCGACGAAGAAAAAGCGGGAAGAAGTCAAGGAGCCCAGCTGGGTGGGTGGAGAGAGATCTCGCTGATGGTGAATTGGTGGTTCGCTGTGTGGCGATTGCGTCGCCTCTGACAACTGCTCCTGCTGACCACGGGGGATTCATCTCTCGTCGGCGACGGCGAGCGCTGTTTGCGGATCGAGACGGCGAGGTTGCTGTGGCCAAACGGCAAACATCTTTCGACGAATACTGCCAAGTGCCAAATGGGTTTCGTTTGTTCGGGTTCGCGCACATTTATGGCGTTCCAAGACTCGCGCGTCCCGCGGACCCGGATTCTGGCGAGGCCCTCGAGGGTGGAAACGTGTTTAGCTTTTCACGGCAAGGGAATCGGCTGGCCAAATGGCGCCGTCGTCGCCGCTGATTATTTGTTCGAGCACGAGAAAAAATATCGCCTCGAGAGAAAGAAGCCTCGCCCCGGTTACCAAACCTTATCTGCTCCCGTCGGTACGACGTCGTGCAGCAGTTAAAGTCTGTGTTCATCGCGGACTTCGTCCGGAGTACTTCTATACCGGTATGTGGCAATAGGATATGCCCTTGGGACCAGAAGGTTTGGTTCGTTTTGCTCACTGCGTACGTACGGGTACGGGTGGACCAGGGAAAACGGTGACTCGCCGCAAGGCCGGGAAAGCCGATGCCCTGAGGCGGAGCAAATGTGGCACGTGAACAATGCCGCGCAGATCAAAAAAGCGTCCCATGCACGGCGGCGTGAAGCTGTTGCGGCTGGTCGGTGCGCGAGGAACTGTATTTGGACTGTGGGAAACGGTGATGATTCGCCTTCAAGGAGTAGATACTAGTAGTAGCAAAAAGCGCCATAATTTCTCTCTCTCGGCCCGGAATTGGGGACCGGTTCAGATCAGGATAAATTCATCACCGACCAGCAGTTAGCAATCTCTATCTCGAGCTACTCCGTTTCATAGTCGTAAGCATGAAGATTTCGAGCACTGAGAGCAGATGGTGAACTTTTCGGCACGGCCGCAAAGAAATGCTTGCAGTGGCAGAAAACGGTGCGATTACAGCTCAGCTCGGCTGTTTTCATCTAGAACGGCGCGTGGGTTCTTCCCCTTGCCATTTTGGTGGTTCTTTCACCCTGCAACAGCCGAAGCGCGGGATGGGCGGCGGACGCGAGGTCGACGCGGAGGCTGGAAGTGACAGTATAGTTTATCTTAAGCAAATGAACTCCAGCATTAGCCATCAGGGTGACCATCGAGCTCTTAGTAGCATCAGCACCACAGGATCAGTGCTATTCCCCTTTAAAAGCAACGCAGCACCTTGTACGAAGCATCTGAGAACCAAATCGAGCGGACAGTGATAGAGCGCGTGCGGAAGCCCCCGTTTGTCAAAGGGATTTCAGGCTTTACGGAAAAGGCAGCGCCTGCGCTGGATCCCTATCGAAAAAGTATGCATCGGCCCTCACTCGAAGATACGTAGGCAGACTCTGTTTCTAGAAAAAAAAATTGCTAATACTTCACTCAGTAAATCTCTCAATTGCTCGTCTGTTGTTTTCTACAGGTGTCGACGGTGTAGATACACGGCCAATTTTGACAATTGTGACGGCCACTTGTACCTACGACCTTGTAGTCCCCGGCTGGTGGGCGCATCTGTTTTCTAGAAGCGCACGCGTGTCGACTTCTTGCGCGGAACAGCAAAGCAGGAGGAGCGGAGCGACGGCCACGACCGACCGACGCAGAGGGCGCGCGCCGTGAGCGGGCAGACATCTTCGTCAGTGGTAAACTGCACCTGTCAAGACGCTGTAAATCAGAGGAGTTTACGGCCAATGCTGTGCCCAGGTATTTACCTGTCACGTCCCCGGCCCCTCGTCACATCTAATCCGATGATGCAAAAAGGAAAAGAAAGCAGCTGCCTGGGCAGGAGGAGGAAGCGTCTAAAAAGATTATCTATATTTCCTGGAGGTGAAAGAAAGGGAAGCTAGTTAGAGTTAATTAAACAATAGCAGGAGTATGTAATGCGCCACTAGCCCAACCCGACGACGACGACGTCGACCGCCATTGGCCACGGGCAGGCGCTCCGTCTAATCGCGCCAAAACCCGCGCCCTAATCACCAGGCTGAAAGCAACCCGCACCCTGACATCGGTATCGGGGATTAGATTAGTGCAGTGTAGTACGTCATCCATCTTGGTTTCTGTTCCAAGATGGCGCGCAATAATCTATACGGAGGCCTAAAGTTGTGACGTCACGCGGTGCGACTTGGACAGTTGAGCTGATCCAAATCATCCAATCCGATCCGCGCCAGATGATAGACGACGCGAGGACCGGCGCCAGCTGACGGGCTTGTTTTGGTTTGGGGTCTCCACTTCCGCCCGTCCCCCTACCGCCCTACGGCTCGGCTGCGCTTTTTTCTCCTCTCTCGTCCTAGGCTTGGGTCAGGTGAGGGGGAAACAGAGAATATTCACGCTAACTTTTCTTGCGATAACTGTTACCAAATCGCATACAGTACTCATTAATTATCGTAAGCATTTTCTTTCACAGATATGCAGCCGAGCGAATCTTGCCGATCCTTCCATCCCGTCCCTGTCAGCACTCCTAATCCTAGCGTGGCTCCACGCCCACGCCGGGTTTCGATGCACGAAGCGAGCGCGTGGAAAATGGCGAGCGCGGAAACCCGGCGTTCCCCGGACCACGGCGCGCCACAAAACCCCGTTACGTCGAATGGGGAGCAAGCGACGCGACGCCATCCTCACCCGCGCTGCTGCCTTTTTTTTGCTTGCGTCGACGGCTGGGAGGTTGGGTTCGTAAGGATGGAGGAGGTCGTTGCGGTTTCCGTTGGTCCTCTCGTCCCCGGCCGCTTGCCTTTTTGCTTGCGCGCGCGTGGAGACGTCGGCGTGGAGGGTGGGGGCGCGGCTGAGGTTTCCTTCCGGAACGAGAAGATAGGCACGGAGAGTACTGATTTGCTGCGTACTAGTACGTCGTCCGTCGAGATCCAAGCCATGCCTCCAACTGAGCGCGATGAGGACGACGTCGCCTAGAAATAATTGGCCCGATTCGGATAGCAACAGGGGGAGATAGCGAGCGTGAGCCCCCCTATCATCCATGGCGTCGAGAGAAACGCGATGGCCGGGAGCCCGGGACCCCCCCGAGCCCGTCGCTTGAACGATGACCCGTCCATGGCCCGACCACTCGTCGCATCGCAGCTCCACGGGCCATGGGTAGGTTCCGCCGTTGCGGCTACTGGATTTGATATCGCACAGGAAAGCGTTGATGACTGATGAGCAGTTCTAAGTGGAGTAGTACTCCTACTGTTAATCAGTTCTCTCCACCTCGTCGCATCGAGCGGCACTTGCATCAGTGCGACGAAAATTAACAAGCGGAAAGCGTTACAGAAGGTTGAGCTGAAAAAGGTTTAACCCATGAATCAATTCACATAACTGCAATGCCTAGCTCGAGTGAGCAATTAATGGTAGCAATAGATGTACAATCAAAAGCTACTATAACTATAGCGGGCTCAAGCATGAAACGCCCAAATTAATCATCAATTCGTAAATTAAACAGCCCTGCGCACTGCGCTGCAGCAGGTGCAGCCCCCCTAATCAAACCTACACAACATTACATTCAGTATCATCTCATCACGCTACTGCTAATGACACAATCAGAGTGGTGCTATGTACACAGACAAGGAACCTAGGATTGAGGAGATTAATTAACAAGGAGGCCCTAATCCCCAGGCGATCTGTACGGGTTAATTAACAATCGAATCAGACCCGAGGTCAGAATGAGGCCTGGGGCCGCGGGAGGTGACGACGACGGGCGCATCAGCGAGGTGTCGTGACACCAACCCGAGCGCGGAAAACATCAGGATAATAATCAATCAAATCAAGCAATTAATCAACCAACCGGCCGGCCGGAGCCGACTCCCGCGAGGTGGGCGGGCGGCGGATCGATCAGTACTTCCAGATGTCAGCGAGGTTCAGGACGGGGTCGTCGAGCTCCTGCAGGAACGGGTGGTGGTGGTGGTGGGACGACGACGGCGTCGCCGCCGACGAGATCTCCGCGTACCCGGCGGCGGCGTTCGGGTCCGTGCTGAGCCCAGTCTCGCGGGACGGGCTGACCACCGACGTCGTCTGCCCCGACGCCACCAGCTCCGCCTTGCAGTACCGGCGGATCGCCGTCTGGATGTCGCCGGAGTTCACCTCCGGTAGGGAGAAGTACGGGCTGGAGCCGGTGTAGAACATCGGCGTCGACTGCGGCTGCTGGTGATGGTGCAGATACTGCTCCTCCGTCTTGACCGGCAGGTAGCTCACGCCGCCCGGCGCGGCGCCGTGGCCGGAGGTGGACGTGGACGCGAGGCCTTTGAAGTCGATCACCTCGTCGACGTCGGCGCCGAAGGTCGGGTCCATGAGCGGCGGCAGCTCGGCGGCGGAATCGAGGAGGTCGCTGATGAACCCCAGCGACCCGACGCGCTCGATCTCCGCTCCGGCCGTCACAATTGACGCGCCCGGCTTCGCCGCCAGCAGCTCCTTGTTGACCACCTTGCACACGGCCCACTCGTCCTGCACGTATGCGTAAGAAAGGAAGGGGATTCAGCTCCACTGTTCGAAAACGCAAGGGAAAAGTTTCAAAAGCCAGAGAAAAGGACACGACGAGGACAGGGAGCGCGCGCCGGACCTTGGCGGATCGCGGGAGCGGCTGCGGTAGCTTGCCCTCAAGGCGAAATTCGTGCATAACCCATTCGGTCTTCTCCCCGCGCGGGGCGCGACCGCGGTAGAACACCAGCGTCTTCTTCATGCCGACGAGGACGCCGCGGCCCCTGAAGATCTCCTTGTCCTTGCCGGTGGCCTTCCAGTAACCGCTCTCCGTGGCGCGGTTCGTCCGCGTGCCCGTCGGGTACTTGCGATCCTTGTGACAGAAGAAGTACCATTCCTTCTCTCCCATCTTAGCCAGGCCTGCAAAATTCAAAAATTAATTTGATATATGTTATTATAATTTTGTAAAATTTAAGATATATTATTTAAAGTTATATGTTATTTTTTTAAAAGTTTTATTTGTAATTAACATATAAATAATATATTTTAAAGTTTTACAAAATTATAATTGTTCAAATCAGGTCCAATTTTTTCTTCAAAGAGAAAACGCAGACAGGGATATCTCGATGGGTGCTACTCCTGCTAGTAGTAGTACTAACCTGGGAGGTCCCACGGCTCACACTTGTTCAAATCGACCTCGCCGATGATGCCGGAGGTGAAGAAGCGGTCGAGGGCCTTGGGCGTGAGGTAGTGCGTGACGATCTCCTCGTCGGTGGGGTGGAACCGGAACCCCGGCGGCAGCTCCAGCTGCCCGGCCGTCTGGTTTATCACCGACACCTCAGACATCTCCTCCGACGGACCACAACACCAGCAGCCTCCCTTTCTTTTCTTGCTTCAGCACCAACGCGCGCAAGAAGCAGCGGAAATGGCTGTCTCGGAGAGAGATGGAGAGGGAGATGCGTGTGTGAAAGAGAGAGGTGGGTGGAGAAACAAGGGAAGGGGGGCTTGGAATGGAGGAGCGGAAGGGCGGAGGTCTTCTTATATAGTGCTCGGCGCGGTGGCGGGCGCGGACTGACAGAGAGGGCAGAGCCGTGCGGGGACGGGTTGAAGCCCAGGCGACGGGTCCCGTCCGGCCGGGGGACGGACCGGCGGAGCCGGGTTCACGACGGCTTCTTTCACCGCGAGCAGCAGCTGTGGCCCTGAAGCAACTCCAAATTACAGTACTTGTCCTAATCCTAATGGTTCCTGTTCCCACTTCGTCGTCCCCCGCCCCTCCCTCCGTCCAAGCCGCCTGTGGAATATCCTTCCGTTCGTTCGCGTTCGTCCGTCCCCAGCCAGCGCGGCATCGATGCGGATGGAGGAAACGAGCAGAGCCATTCCTCATAAAAAAAATTGCCGCTCCGCCGGTAGAATTTCACATTTCTCTGACCTTAGAAAACGAGTGTGCCCCCGCAAACCCGCTCCCCACATAAAAATCAACGGTGCCATCAACCGCGCTTGCAAAACGAGAATCACCCCAGCGAATTGGCCCGCTCTGTTACGGTGCTCATCGCTGTTCCCGGCCTCTTTCGGGAAGCTTTTCCGGTCGCTGTTCGGTGTCTTCAACAAGGCCCGGGCGAGCGCGACGCGCGGGCGCCGGTGACGGCGACAATTTTTGCGCAAAGATGCCCGAGGGCTTTTACCCGTGTGTGGGCGCAGCCGAGCCGGAAGCGTCGAGGATCTGAGGCCTTCCGGGTCGTCTTCCGTTTCTGAAGTTAGCACGCGCGGGCCATCAGCGAGCGGTCCCGGAGTTTCGAGCTTTTTTTCCCGTTGCGTCGATCGATGAGGCTCTCCAGATTTAAACGGGGCGCGAAATGTCAAGCGGGTGACGTGGTTCTGTTTAGGCCGGAAAAGAAGCTGCGACCACAATTACTAGCAGCCATGATATTTCCACCCCATCCGATTCTCGCACGCTCCAGGGGCCAAGACAAAGCTTTACGGTCGTCGTCGTTAAAAATCTGGTATCTCTTCAATTTTATTTTCGAGGCACAGATCCTTCTGTATTTATCCACTTGCATCGTATCCATTCATCCACAGTAAGCCGCCAGAGAAACAAACAACTTATTACTACCTGTGTCTCACAAAAATGTATTTTGGTTTGGTTAACTGTGTTTTTTTTTCTCTTTGATTAAAAATTTATATAAATTTAGTGAAATTTAATAATATAAAATTTATATTTTTAAATTCAACATAAAAATATTTTCATAATATGTAATTTATATGTTTATAAAAATTATCAAGTTTTTAAAAATTATTGGTCAAAAAGAAGAACAAAGCACAGTAAAAAAACAGAAATAAACTTTTTGTGAAAGGGAGGGTAGCGAGTTGTTGCAAGCACTGACACCACATTAATCTCTATTGATAAGAATATTTTTTTTCTTGATTAGTATATTTTTTCAGTGCAGTTGAATTGATTTTTATGAACTTTCTGTGTGAGTACTCGTAAAATTCGGACGTTTCAAAAGGATCCTGAAATTTACGAGGAACCAATTGAATAGTACTAAAATGTAACTGCAAGAGTTATCTAACACAACATGAACCTTCCTTGCTGGTGCCTATCCAGACGAATACATATTCAACGTCCAAATAATGCTGCGTCCATTAACCGCCCGTTTACAGTCGCCTGTTGGTAAATTAACAAACTCCGTCGGATAATTAAATCATTGGTTTTGAACTTGTTTAGTGCCACGCGCTGATTGAACGGATGGCTGCAGTTAGAGAATCTCAGCAGTGGACCTAACCGAAGCTGCTAGTTGCGCTGAAAATTAAGAATAGACAACGAAGTAGTATGCGCGGTGGCAGATTCATCCTCCTCCTCCTCGGTGGCTACATTGTACCTGTCGTCGCGGGTTCAGGAAATATTCTTCAAGAAGATGCACTTGACTCCGTCGAACGTTTCAAACTCTCTGGAATAATGGGAGCGTGTCATTTAAAATCTCAGTCGGTGGTTTTGTAACATCAACAACATGGTTATGGTTCGGAGAAGAGATCAGGACAAGTTGTTGGTACAACTCTCTCTCTCTGCGCGAGGGTCTTCTGCCGCTCGGCAAAGTCACTGCCGTGTGAGGTCGCTCTGCTCGTGGCCCGCGCGGCAGTGACTTACTGCCCTCTGCCGAGCCGCAGAGGATCCGTCTCCCTCTCTCTCTCTCTCGTACTCTCGTACTAGTCGCAACAATAAAAAAATGCTGGTTTTCAGTCCTTGCTGCGATGGATAATCTTGGCCTTGGTTCGGGTGTGATTTGCGCAGCGCGCCAGCATCAACACCCGGCCTGAAATGGATGACAAAACCTCACTTTACGAACGCTCGTGTCGGTGTTCCAGCTCAATCTCACGGACGCAACCACACTTTCTGCACACCAACTCCGCTCGGCACCGTTGCTATCAGCCCGCTTGCTTAGTTAATTACGTTTCTCGCGTCACAGCGATCTGCACATGGACTCGTGGATGGATCTGTCGAGATCGTGCACCTCGGGTATCTAATAAATCGCGCTCGAACACACGAGGCCCCGAGTCAAAGGTCGGACGACCGCGGGGTCCGACCTCCTAGCAGCAATCATCGACGGTCCCGTCTTAGCCGCGCGAGCACGCAGAGACTCCGACTTCCGAATCGACCCTCGGGGAGCGACCCCTGGGGGTAGGTGTCGCGTTATGGTATATTTATTCTGATGGCCAACTACCATCCGTCCTGACGGGACGGTACGAGATTCATCACGGCGACACTCCAGCAGAAAGCTGCGACAGCCGCTGGAGAGGTCGTGACAGCACTGAACCAAAGGTAGCCAGAGCAAATAGGGAGGGGCCGACCTTTACCGTCCCGCTCTTTTGCAGCGGCCTCGGCGGCCTGCCCTGCCCGGTCGAGGCTCTTTCGAAGGCGCTCGTTCCGAATTTGGGCCGCCGAGAGCTCCTTCTGGACCTTAACGGCCTCTTCACGCGTCTAGCCGAGGTCCGCCGCCGCCTGCTCAACCTCGGACTGGAGCATCACCCGTTCCGACTTCAAAAGGTCGACCTGCTCGAAGGCACGGTCGCGCTCCTCTTTCATCAGGCGCAGCGTATGCTCCAGGGTCAAACGGGCCCTCTCGACGTGCTGGTGGAGAAGCCAGAGGCGCCGCATCTCGGTGTCATGCTCCGCTGCTTGGCGACGGAGTCCTACAGCAGAACGAGTCAGAACCTGACCCCAAGAGTCCGAGGGATGTACAATGACTTACCGACGACCATGTGGTTGACCTGCTCGAGGGCCGCCGCAGTCCGAGTGGCCCGAGCCTCGGACGTCGTCGCCTCGACGCGGGCCTTGTTCGCCTCCTCGAGGCCGACGCGAGCTGACTCCCG
>BCLG01002883.1:22161-36142 GCA_001602295.1 Zoysia matrella | reverse complement strand
AGCCACGGGGCGACCCCGTCGTCGGCTTCGCGGGAGAGGCTGCTGGTCCCGCGCCGCTGGACAGGTAGTCCAGAAAACCCGCCCTCGCCTTCCGCTTTCTACCGGTCCTCCTCGGCCTCGGCGCCGCCGCGAAACCAAGCTCGACCCTCCGACAGGTCGGCGCCGCGGCAGAACTGGTCGCGGCCTCAGTAGCGGTCGCAGTCGTCGACGGACCCTGGAAAACATCAAGATTAGCCTCACAACGACGAGTCGCTACAACCGAAACGGAAAAGCCATGCTCACTAGCTGGCGATGGTTCCTGTCGAGGGGACGCGGCCCCCGATTGAGGCCACCCTCGGCGTCCTTGAAGACCGCCGAGGTTCGAGCAAGGACGCCTTTGTCGGAGAGGCCGACCGCGAACCTCGCAGGTCTCGTCGTCCGGACCCTACTCGCCGATGCTGTGCACTCGACGGCGCAGCGGCATGATCCGACGACGCATGGCGACGTCGAAGACTGTCGTCCCGGTCAACCCCTGCTCCCGGAGGCGCCGAATCGCCTCCAGGTGAGGCCGAATCGTCTCGACCTCGGCCGCCGAGAGCTTCGACTTTCAGGAGCCCGTCGCTCGGGGCACCAGATCTTCGAAGGGCGGGAGCTGGGGGTTGGCGTTGTCGATATAGAATCACGACCTCCGCCAACCCTTCAGCGAGGTCTTCAGGTCGACCTCGATGTACTCCTGTGACTCTCGGGTTCGGAGCATGATGCTGACGCCGCCAACGCGTCGGTCGACCCCAGTCTCCTTCGACGTCTGGAGACTGGCGAGGAAGTAGTACCTCCATAGCGGGAGGCTCGGCCGAATCCCCAGATACGCTTCGCAAAGCGTGGCGAAGACGGCGCCGTGGAGGATCCCGTTCGGCGCCAGCTGCTGAAGCCGGGCGCCGTACTGATTGAGGACCCCGCGGAAGAAGCTGGAGACCGACAGCCCCAGCCCGCGCTCGTGGTACGCGAGAAAACTGACGATCTTCCCCGGCGGCGGCACGGGCGCGACATGGCCGAAGCCGGCCACCCATCCCGCCGATTCCTTCCGCGGGACCATCCCGACGACGCTCCACCTCTCGAGCAGAGCGTCGTCGACACACGAAGGCTCCCACTCGGACATTCTGCAGGTGGCGGCGTCGAAAACGCGAATGGAAACTACGGCGATCGCCGGACCTAACGGCGCTACGGCAGAAAGCGGAGCTAACGAGCTCTCGCGCACGCGATAGAAGGGTCGAAGACGAAGCAAGGAAGCTGGGTGAAAGCGCGAAGTTACCGCACCCCTCCTTTTAAAAGGCTCGGGCAATTACTGCGCCCCCCACGATCGGCCGAGGAGTAACTGCTCGATCGTAGGGTCGCACCCCGAAGCGCACCCTAGCAGTCCGAACCCGACCCGCTGACGAGTGGGCCCGGGTCGCACCTCGCCGTCTCCGTCGCGGAAAGGACGGTAACAATTACTCGGACGGGACGGTTGCCAGAGCACGACTGGCACGCGACGTGACGTGGGTGCGCGAACCGCCGCGTCCTCGCCGCCGTCCGATCGAGTTCAAATCGACCGCTCGGACCAATCGACGGTTCGAATTCCCGAACGGTCCGATTAGCTTCCACGTGGAGGCACGGAAGCCGCACGATCCCCATAACCGTTGCGGCGGATTCGAGTAAGGGGAGGCAAACGAACGAAGCCCCTCACGATCGGCTGACCGACAGCCATGGCCACCGGGCCGATCCAAACGTTCGGGCGCTGATCATGGTCAAGCCTAAGCGCGATGCTGATCATGGGCAGGAACCGCATCGAACCGGTCCGACCTAGGCGTCTAACCAAACGAAAGACCGAGAACGACCTCGGCTCGACCTCGACGGTCGGAACGACGCGTGCACGGAAAACGAAACCTCCAACGATCGGTCGACCGACAGCCAAGGCCACCGGGCCAATTCGAACGACCTGGCGTTGATCATGGCTTTGCCCTAGGCGCGACGCTGATCACGGACAAGGACCGCGTCGAAACCGGCCCTTCCCAGGCGTCTTACCGAATAGCGAAACCGAGACCAATCTCGGTCCGACCTCGACCGTCGGGCGACGCTCAGCCGGCCCCCCGGACCGCCCCTAGACTCTAGGGCTAGGCCCGCGGAGCGAATCCGATGCGATCAGCCATCGACGAATGATGGTCCGCACAACGTTTCAGCCCACGACCGACCCTCCGGATCGCTCGAGGGCTCAGGGGCTACGCCCTACGGGCGCGCTCGCGCGCCCCCGTAGGAGCACGATGAACCTCGGGAACGACCAGCCCGACGCCGCCTCAACTAGAGGTCGCAAACGGCGTCAAGCTCGGGGGCTACTGTCGGGATCATGTACTCCGGGTACCTGACAGATTGCGCTCGAACGCACGAGGCCCCGAGTCAGAGGTCGGACGACCGCGGGTTCCTACCCCCTAGCAGCAATCATCGACGGCCACGGCTTAGCCGCGCGGGCACGCAGAGACTCCGACTTCCGAAGGCCGACCCCCGAGGAGCGACCCCTAAGGGGTAGGTGTCGCGTTATGGTACATTTATTCTGACGGCCAACTGCCATCCGTCCTGACGGGGCGGGACGAGATTCACCACGGCGACACTCCAGCAGAAAGCTGCGACAGCCGCTGGACAGGTCGTGACAGCACTGTAGCCGGTACAGTAGCGTCGAACGAGCATCACAGTACCCACCGCTGAACATTACGCGATGGGTCACGACCGCGCCTGAACGAAGCGAGATGACGGCGACAACAGCAGAAGGGCCCACTTGTCGGCAAGATGGTAGGATCGCGTAGGACACATCACTTGTAACCTCAGGGCCCTCTCCTATATAAAGAGAGCTCGAGGAGCGATAGAAGAGAGAGAAGAAAAACACACGAAAGACAAATCCACAGGCTCCGCTAGAGCCTAGAGTCCTTGCATCCTTTCGAGCAAGCACCCTCACTCGTCCACATTCCGGATCCTCTCACGAAGAGAGAATCTCGTCTTTGTAACGCTGTCATCGAGATAATCCGCTCGCTGAACGTAGGGTATTACACCGCTCGAGATGGCCCGAACCAGTCTTTATTGGACTAGGCCACGTCGAATCCGGAGGCGTACCTCTCCCACGATCATAAATTCACTGTGCCGATGGTCAGAACGCTGACAGTATCCGTAGCCTGTTGTACCGCATTGCCCATGGGTCACGTGTCGGAATAAGGCCTTTGGACGGATGTGAATATGATCTCTCATGATCGGGTGGGTAGGGCAGTGACACAGCTACAAGCCTACAATGATTCGTCGTTTTGGGGATAAGAAGATTCCGTTCTTGGAGATAAGCATGGCTTGAAAAGATGGTAGCACTAGTAGAAAAATCCGAGTACGTACAAGCAAGAATACACCACTGAGCATTTGGGCAAGCGTCGCTACCCAATCGCAGCCTGTGATGGAGCAGGGCGATGGCTGGGGCGGGGGCACCCAACCCCCGCCCGTCCCGCGGGCTTTGCCGTTTACAGCGCGACCACCGCGGCGTCATCTCGGTCGCCATTCACCACCAACCACGCGCCCGTGCGTGAATCGGTCACGGTCGATTTCGGTCCTGGTTTTAGGTGCACTCCTACAACGTGCGTGCGTGGCGCGAGGAGGGGGAGGGGTGGAGCCGTCGGGCCACGACGACGAGGCTTGTGAGCAGGAGTACGTCACGAGCCAGGAAGTTTGTTTGGTATCCGTTCCGTCGGGGGAGGCGTGGAGGAAGGGATGGAGCGACAGATTTTACTTCCGCCGACGCGATTATGCGACACCGGTTCCGGCGACGGCCGAAGCGATAACCTCACGGTTGAAACGTGCGAGCCGTCTGATCTTTTACAGGGGACGAGTGCAAGTGAAAGCCGCAATCCCTGTAGCCCGCCTCACTCTGCTCGACACGCGGAAGCGAATCTTTTTCACCGTACCACAGGCTGCTGACCGGCCAGCCGAGAAAAGGCGGCGCGAGCCCCTGCTACCTCCTTGTCGCGTTGCGGCCGTCTCAGTCATCATCCGAACGATGAAGACGATGATTGATCGGATCAATTGAGCGCGGTGGTACGAGGCGAGCCCTGGCCATCCACGCGTCGACAGGGCCAATAATCGGCTGGTGCCGGCACAACGAACACGAGCGTTCCCGTGGTTAAAATCCGCGCGCGTGGCCATGGCCGTGGCCGTGGCGGCGGTCGAGACTGATGGGTCTCGGGATCGCAGCCAGCCAGCTCGCGCGCCGAAGCCGGGGGCGGCGGTCTCGCGATGCCCGGCGCGCCGCCGCGTGCCGGCCGGCCGGGGAGGGCTAGGCTCGGACAAAAAGATGCACGCACATGCTGCGATACGGCTCGCGTGGACTTTCGCGCCAAGGGTAACGCCAGATTACACTTGTGACTTGTCCTGGAGTAGGTTTAAGACTGGGTCCAGTTTAAAGGCTGGTGGGAAACGGAGTGCGCGGTTCACTGACGCTGATAATAGACCTTCCGTACGTATTGACGCCTCTCGAATCATGGTGTCTCGTCGTAACATGCCATTTACCTTAAGATACGGACATGCATGCATGACAAGTCTACGCGTCTCCTCAGCAGGTACGCATATGCATGGGCAGTCAGAACACATTCGGCATCAGTGGGCTTGCTGCGGATAGTTTCCGATCAGGCTTACGGAATGGATTCCTCAGCCTTCACTCTGCATCCGCCGTTTGAAAATCTTATCTCGGAGCCAATGAACTCTGACTTGAACAGATCGACACTTGTCACTGAAGTCACAGAGTATGATTGGCTTTGCCTTCCTTTACTTCTCTGTTGCACAGCTTGTAGACGTCCTGCAGAATCAACGGTTCAAGCGCATCGCTCACTCTGAACGCACGAGACTCTATCCTAGTGGTGCAAGATGCTCGAATCCAATACCCAACGAAAGGGAACGCAAAAGAGCGGTCTTTTATACCTTTCACTTCTGATATGACCGTTCCAGTACATCTGGAATAACATAAAAACACGCAAAACAAACGGTGAGTGGAACTCCAAAGTTTCTATATGCAACGTTCGTGTTCGATCTAAGACTAGCTTGCGGACACAGCCAAAAGACCGATCGAGTTGCGTGCGCGCCGACCCAAGGACTCGCGGCGAGATCCTCGCCACCGCCTCTGCCTCCGCCATGCCCGTGCGCTGTGGACGTACGCGCAGACGTGTGCATGGCCACGGCCGCACGCCACACGCCGTGGCACGCGACACCCTCGATCCGTAGCCACATGCCTCGGCCCCGGGCCTATGACGAGTATAATGAACAAGGCTAATGTTAGCGGGTTTTGGAAATTAGCGAATTATATACGTTGTGCTTCACCAACACACCCAAGCAACTCGTTCCCGACGAAACAAGCAATAGCAAGCTAGGAGAGAGGACACGAGAAATAAGAAACCCACACAAATTTCGGAACACATACGCGTTCGTTGTGTGTACGTGCGGGGTTGGTGTTTGCTCGTTTTTTTTGCATGTATTCGTGGCGAACTCATGTCCTGTTTGCGGCTAATCGGAAATGGTGGTTTGGAAGCGGGGATCGGCAGCCCATGGTGCTCATAGAATCCTGTGAGCTGCGCGTGCATATTGGTAAAAACGCAATTTGTGAAAGGGCTTACAGTAAAGAGCCGGGACAAAAGCAGTTCAATGAATTCATTTTGGTTATCGTTGTAATCATAAGTTTTGGTCTTCTGAAGATAGTTATACATCAAAATCATCTGTATGAAACGAGAAAATAATAACTATAATGTGTCAAACTTGATGTCGTGGCATTCGCGCTGCCTTTCTCTAATCATGTCATTGTCAACGGGCATAATTTTTAAAAAGAGAAATACTAATGGTGGTGTGCTAATATACAACATTCGTTCCAAAATATAAGTATTTCTAGATTTGAATAAAGTCAAACTCTTTTAACTTTAACTAAATCCTGGAAATTATAAAGTTTCTAATGTAAAAATATATTTTTTATGAAAACTTATTTTATGATGAATCCAAAAAATATAAGTTTTATATGATAAAATATTATTAATTTTACTTTATTAATGGTCAAATTGATAAAAGTTTGACTTTGACTAAACCTAGAAATGCTCGGAGGGAGTACTCAATAATTCTGCATCGCACAACTTAGGCCATATTTAAATCCACCTAGTTTATAATGAACTGGCTTTTTTAGACTAGAGTTCCTCCAAACGAATCAGTTTTTCCTCCATTTTATAAAAAGTAGATTTTCAATTTATTATAAACCCATAATCTGCTCCATCCAAGTTAGAAACCAGTTTATACATGGCAGAAGATGTGTTTCCTCGAACGGTAGATAATTACCCAGCTCGACACCGTCGCTCTCTATTTTATCCCCAAGAAGACATATCAATATTATTGAATTGCAATTTTTATAAAATTGGTCTACAAACATCCCCACCTAACTTCTTTATAAATCAGTTTATACAATTATCTTCATAAACTAGGTTTCAACAAATCGTAGTGGATACAGACAAGGACTTAGTAGTCTTGATAATACAAAAATCGAACGCTATACGGATAAGATGAGGAAGAAACAAAGGACGGTCGATGGATGGTGGTGCGTTTCCATCCTCTAGTTTCATGGTCGCATTCATCAATTTTAAAAAAAAATAACTGTCAAATTCTCTAGCACTATTTTTCTATGGTGCGCAACTATTTCTCTTCCTTGACTTATGCTGGCCGACCGTGCCAGTTCTTGCGGAGCGGTTAAACAGGTCTCAGTTGGTGACCGACCTTATGACAGGATCAACAGATCCCTCTCGGGATTATATCCGTTTAGTTTACTCGGAGAGAATAATTGGGAGTTCAATGTACCTGTCGTCTCGCGGGTAACATTCGTATTCTAAAATCTTGTGTGATTTTGAATTGATGCAGATATCAAAATGCATTATCATTCGTTGATCGTTGGTACGGTTCACTACTGGTGTCAGGTCAGCTCAGAACCTCTTTGTTTTTTCTTTTCCCCTCACGGTTGTTTGTTCGCGGGTAGTAGTATATCGTGTCATGCTCTGCTGCTTGTGGTTGCAGCATAATCCAAGTGATGTAGACGCACTAAGCAACGACACTTTGCACAAAGCCAGTAATTTTAACTTGGGGTTCACTATTGCAGGTGACAGGAGCAAGCCGCCGGGTACTAGTAAAACGTCTTTGATTTCTCACCTACTCATATAACAGTTCTTGGCGGGGGGGAAAAGTGCATCGCGCCCGTCCGTCCACTTATCCGTGCAGAGAACGCCCCATTTGATCGACGGAGCATGTACATCCCATCTCCCCATCACCCGCACGAGGAGGAGAACCCGGGATTCCGCTAAAGGAATGGAGCGTTTGACCGCCTGCCGGCCTGCCTGCCTACGAGTGGATGGCACGGACGGGAGCGCTACTGCGCTAGCTCGACAGCAGCAGCCCGGTATCCCGCATTCACCTGTTGACCACGAAACTCTGCTCGTTGTATCTTGCGTTCCAGACACATATTTGGCGCTGTTGTGACTGCGGTCCGCAGAGCAGAAGGTCGTGGCGGTGTTTGGCTGCATTGCCGGCAAGACGCCCCGAATCGCCGGCGCGCGGCGAGGCCCGCTGTACCGGGCTGCTGCTTTCACCCCTAGTCAGTTTTCTTTTCTTTTCACCGTCGTCATTCTGTATAGGAGTTGTTTTCTCAATTCCTCAAGAAACAAACAAAGCAGAACGGCAAGCCATTTCGTTGGTTTTTCCCCAAAGGCCCAGATATCTGGGTACAGGGTGGCATTGGGCTAAAAGGGCCTTGAATTAAGCGCAACATTACTTTGAGACTATCGCGCTGTGGATTCACAGATCGAACCAGCACAAATGGGCCCGAATTGGTTGGGCCTCCTGGCTTCTGCGAAAAAAGCGGCCAAAACTCTTCCAGGTTCCACGTCATGCTTTGGGCTTTGCTCCGTCGGCCAACCTTAGGTTCAGGGTCCCAGGGACATGGCTGTCGCCGAATTGATTAGAAGGACGCTTGCAAACCATGGAAGGATGCTGTGCGCAAGAAAATGCATAGAGACGTCGAGGCCCGACGTCGTGCTGGTAGTCAGTGGTGTGGTCTCGCACGGTGCATTGCAAGGGCATAGTAGGATATTGGGAGTGAAACGCGATATTTCGAACGTTGATCCGCTACGGCATCGACGCATATTCGCACCACCCGAATCATTTTACCGGGGACCGGCCAGCACGAGCGAAACATGGATCGGGGTAAAGAAAGCGGCAGCAGCTTTGCCCCATCATCGCAGACCTTTTACCGGCCCTGCCTGCCCGCCACTACCGATGGACCCGATGCAACCAGCTCCCTGTGGCTCGACGGCGACATGCATGCACCGGCCACAGTTGTGGATAGAATGGACAGATTCGTCCCTCGGACGGATAAATAACCGGGCAAAAATCACCGGCCGGACACAGCGCCACAGCAAGCATCAGAGAGAGACTTGGGGCGTCGTTCCGACGCGGACCTGATGGATGAGGCTCAGGGACAACATAGTTTAGGAGCCCTGTTTCCTGCGGTGAGCGGAATGGGGCTGCCTCCACAGACCCGGCGGAACACCGAACACCCGTCGCGCATGCGGCGTGCTGTGCCAAAACGAAATGGTCTTGTTTAGATGCTCTGCTTTCACAGGTGTCGAGCGGCAACTACTCATCAGTCTGGCTGCGTTTGGCTGGAAGAATCGTTTCGGATTCTTGACCGAATCCATTGAATCGGTTCCAAATAGCAAAACCAGCGAAACGATTCCGCTTGAAACCAGGTGAAACGTTTCTGCTTTTCTGCCTATGGACGTGAATCGGCCGAATAGCAGTTTCGCATGAGAATCGAATCGGATGTCTGCTCAGGCCATTCTCAAAAATATTTTTGAAATTCTTTTTGAATGTTTAATTTTTAGAAATTCAAAAAAAATCCCTTAAATTTCTAAAGTTTCTCAAATTATTTTCTGGTTAGATTCGTTTTGTTGAGCTCTTTATGTGGGTATTCTCATTTCTAAAATTTCTCAAAAAAATTTCGCAACTCTCAAAATTGTTCCCAATCTTCTTCTCACTTTACTTTACTTTACTGAATCTTTAAAATTTGCTAAACGATTTATAAAATGATTCTATTTTTAACTAAAAATATTTCTGAATTGAATCTGAAACATTTATAATTTTTCAAAGAATCAGAACAGTAACAAACACATCCTCAGTCTTCAACGTGCGTAACAATGAGAAGACCTGCCCCAGAAAATACCAATCACATAGAACCTCCTCCGTGTGAACTGGTTTTGTTGGACTCATCGTCCATGTGGACATCGGGGCAGCCCAACATTCAGGTGATCAGGTCGCTGAAACAAATAGGAGTACTAGTACAGTAATGCAAATGTCGCTATAGAAATCCCTATCCAAAGAATCCACTCCCAACAGGCTCACATCACACATTAACAATTGGAAGAGGTCTCGATTCCTGACGACGCTCGATCAAAATGCATTTCGTTCGCAGAAGTTAGACGTGGATAATTTCTAGACCAACGCTAGGAGTAGATTTTTCACGCGGCGACACGAGAAGACTCCACGCATTTCAACAGAGCGAATAAGACCACCTGAATATCACGGTAAGGTAGAATTCATAGATGCAGATCGAACCATAAACATGGACGATAAAACCAACGCAATAAGATAGAAGGATCCCATACATAACAGAAAGTACCACAGTTGACACTCCAGGTCTGAAGAACAAACCACGAGTTCACACAATCAGACAGCTCGAAGGAACAATTCTCACACTCCTTATCTCACAAGAGGACGGACTCGGACGACACGACTGAAACACGCGTAAAGACGGTTCACCCGGAGATCGCACACGCGACTTTATTCTAGAAACACCGCCGCACGCCATAGCTCTCCATATCATGGTGACGACAGTGCAGCTCCAGCACCGCACATTTCTGCAAATAGAATCAGATAAATATTATTATATTTATTTATTTCCTCGCTGAGCAGATTTGTTAAAAAATGGGGCAGCTCAGCTATCAGTTCCTAACTAACCACAACTTTACGACGTTCAAGTGCTGTTAGGTATGATGTGCGCAATTTTCTACTCCAGAATCAATGTTCATGATCAGGACTAAATTAAAACAGCAAAAGCTCACAGCTAAATCTAGAAAAAGAATACTGAAAGGTGTCATGTCAGTAGAATGCAGCAGCGAGACTTACACCAGGGGACGATCTTCCAGCGCTGGTTGTCGCCCTCGCACCACTTCCAGAGCACGATGTTGGTGCCGTCGCGCACCCCGCCGTGGTCCTTGTCGCCGTGGAAGGCGTCGAAGTTGAGGTAGATGTTGTTCACCATGCGGATGCAGTGGAAGCCGTGGCCGACGTCTTTGCTCTCCGTCCACAGCAGCGACTCGTCCTGCTGGTTGGGGTTGTACGGGACGAGCTTCACCTGTTTGTTGTTGAACAAATGAATCAAGTGAGCGTAGGTGTAAATTTCAGTTTTTGATCACCCAGATAAAATACCATCCGCGGATCGAAAAATAATTATATAGTTTGAGAAAAGAAGAGCTGCTTGCTTACAGGCTGACCCTCGCCTGTGGAGTGCTTGATGGCCTCGCCGGTGACCCTGTTGACGAGGGCGAAGGCCGGGTACCCTTCCTCGTCCTTGATGCTGTTGCTGTGGCGCATGTCCTTGATCCAGTGCTGGTAGTCGTCGCGCGGGTTGGTGGGCGCGAGGCAGACGGATCCGTGGCGGACGGTGACGCTGAACCCCTCGTCGGCCTTGCAGTAGATGCGGACGGTGGGCTCGCCGCTGCCGAAGCCGCGGGGCGCGTTGCCGGCGCTGCCGCCGGCGTAGGCCTCGTCGCCCCAGGGAAGGATCTTCCAGCTCTGGTTGTCGCCCTTGGCCCACTCCCAGAGCACGACGGCGGTGCCGTCGTGCACGCCGCCGTGGTCCTTGTCGCCGTGGAACGCGTCGAAGTTGAGCCGGGTGTTGTTCACCATGCGGATGCAGCGGAAGCCCTTGCCGACGTCCTTGCTCTCCGTCCACAGCACCGACTCGTCGAGCACCTGAGGGTTGAACGGCACCAGCTTCACCTGAAGCGACAGAGATCAAAGATTCCAGCATAAGAACAAAAATACCATCCTCGCAACCGAGCGGATAATACGAGACGAAAAATAAATATGCCAACAGGCATGAACAGAGGAACACGACGAAGTAAAAAAAAAAAGAAAGAGGCTCACCGGGTGGGACTGGCCGAGGGAGTGCTTGATGGCGAGCCCGGTGGCCGCGTTGACGAGCGCGAAGGCCGGGTTACCCTCCTCGTCCTTGACCTCAGTGCTGAAGCGCATGTCCTTGTACCAGTGCTGGTGCCGGTCACGCGGGTTGGCGGGCGCGAGCACCACGTTGCCGTCGCGCACGGTGAGGCAGTACCCCTCGTCGGCCTTGCAGAAGATCTTGAACGTGGGCTGCTGCGGCCCGCCGTGCGCGCCGCCGGGTGGGCCGCCGGCCGGAGGGTACGCCGGCGGGTTCTGGCCGTGGTGGCCGTGCCCGTGGTGCCCGAGGCCGAACATCTCGCGGGGTTTTGTGGGTTTGGAGTGGCTGCTGATGATTTTTTGTTATGCGGAGCAGAGGGTTTTTGCGACGGGGCGAGGAGAAGCTGCGAGCGTCGGTCCCTCATTTATAGCAGGAAATGGAGCCAAGGAGGCCAACATGTAACAGTAACTGCACGGTAAACCATTGGAATCCGAGGTGTTTTTTGGGTCGTGAATCAACCACTGGCTGAACGTTTGGTGCGCTGGTCCCATCGGTATGACATGGGGGGCCTTGCTGTCCCGGTGTGATTACCACACGTTAGAACGACTGTGGGACCGTCAGACCACGAACCTTCTGGATCCAAGGCCATTTGGGTTGATCTCGGTGATTTGCTTTTGCTCCGGCATTTTGAACCTGTTTACATCACGCTAACAAGTTACAAAATATTGTTTGAAACCAGGCATCTATTTCTACAATATATACTGGCGAATGTGTGAACCGAACCTGTCTGGAGATTACTGACGTTGCATTTGACGCGTCCCTGTGCCCCAACAGAGATTAACCCTTCTTGTGACCGAAAAGAAAAGATGGACGGCTTGTCGTTCGTCAAAAGCGCCACCGCCGGATTTGCCGCGGGTGCCAACAAAAGAAAAGAAAACGCCTCGTTCTGTTCGCGCAAGACAACAGTTCAGTGACGGAAACTAGGCTTCTCCACGTCCTCTAGTGACAAACCGTGGAGTAATCTTTCCTCTTCCCTTGCATGATCACCATCTGTGACCGCACCATGATTCACTGACAGGTGGTCTCTCCTCATGATGGATGGTCCTGAGGACCTGTGCTCCTCGTCATGTCAGCGGCGCCGCGCGGCGCACCTTCGACGTGGGCCTGTGGCCTCCTCGCCACATGGGTTTAGCAAGCATAAATAAAGTCACACTCACTGGGGAAAAGTGGGTTTGGTTTGCTCTCCCGGTCTAATTTTTTTTAACAAGTCCGTGCGACGCGTGGGCCAACGGCGCCGCGCCACAAAAGGGGGGTTCTAGTCCGTCTAGCGCCTCATCTTCTCAGCGGACGGCCTGCCCCAACCCGGCAAACGTTCACCCAGGCAGGGATAATCGAGGGACGCATTACCTCCCTGATGGCCAGTACTCTCGTGAACCGTTGCAGCACTGGGGCAGTAGCACTAAACGTCTGATATTTTAGGTTTTTACTTTTGTGTTTTTAAAAAAATTATTAGTGGTTAGTTAAAAAGCAAATTGATAAAATTTAAATATTAACTTTTGTAATATATTTTTAGCTTCTCAATATATCAAAACTAAAAAATAGTTTATAATGTGTTTTTTAGCTTTTAATTTATTTTATCAAAAGCTTATTTTTTCAACTTTTCAAAAGTAAATTTTTTATTTTATATTTTCCCTAAGTAAAAACCAGGGATCCACAAACGGACGCGGCTCCTCGATCTGTTCCTCGAGGCACGTAACGCACGTTACCCAGCTTTAATGAACCGGACGACCAGTCACCATGATGGATGGTGGACGGTCGGTGAAGTCGGCAGATGGAGTAAGGTCGTTCCAGTTTTTTTTAGATTGGTTTTGGTCAAAAAATTTAAAATTAGAGAAGTTAAAACAAATAAAATTTTAAAAATAAAATGTTAAAAAGTTAGCTTTTAAAAAAATAAATAAAAACTAAAAACCATCCAAAGCTGTTTTTTTTATTTTTGATATACAGAAAAACTAAATATATATTGTTAAAGTTAACAATCGTTGCTATATTAACTGGAGAGCGGATAAGGTGGTGAGATTCTCATGGATAGAACACACGCTGTCGTACCCCCATCACGCGGCTGGAGGAGCCTAGAACGGTGAGTCTGCATGAAACACATCGTCCCTTGATCGCGTCCACGTAGGAGTCCTCCTCGCACGCGCTCGCCACCCACAGCAGCCGATCGACATCCTCTCCAGTTCGGTTAAAACGGCAGAGGGTCACTATAGCTCAGCATTAGGATAGATTACGAACCATTGGATAAAAAACGAACGGTCCAAATGAGTTTGTACAGTAACTGTGAACACTGCAACTTATGAGCAGGTTCACAAACGATTTTCGCGAAAACCGGTCGAACCAGTCCGGTCCGGTTTGCCCACCGGTTCTTGTTTTCAAATTTTTTTGAAATTTAAATATTTGACGAATTTTGAAAAAAAAAATATGTAAAAAAACTTGAAGAAAAATCATGATTTTTGGTGGAATCTTTTTTAAAAATTTTAAGATTTAAGTGCCAAAAAATACGAAAAAGTAAATATGCGAAAATAAAAAACTTACCTTATCCTCTCCTGGACTCAGAAGGCTCCATTCACGTCGGGAGCTTTTCCTCGTGCCGTCCGCGACTCTCCGCCGCCCGTCTGCCGCCGAAAGCCGGCGCCCGCGCGGCTAGTCAAA
>BCLG01002883.1:0-22106 GCA_001602295.1 Zoysia matrella | reverse complement strand
CCGATATCGGCGGTAAGCCGGTCGATCTACCGGATTTCGGGCAGAGGAGGTGACGTGCTGTTTTTTTTCCAATTTTTCTTCAAATGTTGAGTGATTTGCTTAGTTCCAATGTTTTGTTCTAAGATGTGATACAATTCGCTCGCAGAGTTTCTCGTTGGTTGTATAATCATAATCAGCTATACTCTATGATGAAGAATGCAATTGGTGGTGAGTTGGTAAGATGGAATGCAACTCGTTTTGACACCAACTATATGTTTCTTGAGAGTATGCATCGTCGGAGAGACAAGTTCATGTCACGGATGGGTTCTCAAAGTTTTTTAGAAAGTCGATGATCTAACACTGATAAGAGAAGGTATGCACACTCATGCCTAGCTAGCATGTCATGGTGGGACACAGTGAAGTATGTGATGGATGTCGTGTAACTATTATATGCATTCTTTCGATTTTCTAATCAAGATAAAACAGCCAACTTGAAATTCTTATGAGGTACCATATATTAAAAAATGAGTATCAAGCTCTTTTTCACAATGATGATGGAGAGTACGAGAGGTGCATATAGGTTATTAATCGTCGGATACATGATATATGTAATGACATATTTGTTAATATAGGTAAAATTGTTTTTTACCAACACAACCAGTAATGCATTTCATTAATGATTGTGACGTACCTAATTATTGGTATATTATATGCAGCTGGAGCGTTGCACCCAAAGGCGCACTACTCGTATGGCTTCAGTGCAAACACGTTACATGATTTTCGAGATGTATTTTCGCGTGTAGCAACCACCGATACGTGTGTTGAGGTGTTGCAGAAGGCGGAAATTTGGAGAAGAAAATAAGGTGCATTCGCAACTGAGTTGGCGAGCAGGATGGCCGTGGATACGAAAACTTCGCCTACTCAATGGTGGCACATGTTTGGTGGTGACACACCAAATCTTCAGAAGATTGCTGTGTATCTAGTGTCACAGTGCACTTCATCTAGCGGATACGAGCGTAATTGAAATACATTCGCATTGGTACACACGAAAGTGCGCAACAGACTCTTCCATGCCAAAATGCATAAATTGGTGTATGTCAACTACAATCTCAGAATACGAATGCGGGATGCTGGATTCACGTATAAACCACTTGAACCTGATCTCTTTGATCGTCTTATGGACCTATCACATAAGAAAGAAGAAGCACCAATGTCAAAGAAAAAAGGCAGCTACTAAAAAGAAAAGGAGCACGAGCAAAGGCAAAGGTAAAGGTAAAGGGAAAGGTACTGAAGTGGCCAGCGATGACTCCACAGATTCTGGAGATGACAGACGAAACCCACTTTACCAGGAGTCCAATGACAGTAGCTCCTGGACAGATTCTGGAGATGCATCAAGCGATGCGGACATGGTTCCTGACTCCTAGCCACCATCAACTACGTATCATTTCACCGGTAACGATATCTTCGTATCATATGAGCAATTGTAACTTTTTTATCTTACACTTAACTTTTTTTCAGATGAGACAGACTTCACCCATGCTACACAAAATCAAGACTATGAGGCTCCACAGTCACAGAGACAATGAAGAGTAGACAGCATCAATATGGTGCTTACTGCTCGAGGACAGACAGTGATACTTCATACAACCAAAGTCTTGAGTACTACAATTATCCTTTGAGTGATACAAGCTCAGAACCAACGACTACATGGGTGTAACAATGGCGGAATCCTGAATTTTATCACATGTTGCGCTAACAATGGGAGACAACTTCAGCTTGGACAAGTCAAACTTAGAATGAAATCAAAGCGGAGTTGCTCACCACTAGAGGAGTTCAAATAATGTCAAGTGGTGAGTGCGATGGGGCTTATTTTAATTGGAATATAATTCCAATGTGAAATGTCAACTTTATGTATGAACTTTATGTATTAACTTTATGTATTAACTTTATGTATCAAATATAAATTGCATTGGTATAGATACATTATCAAGTTGTGTGTTTATTACGCATTGATAAAGTATACATTGTGTAAAATATATTGTAAGAATTTAAAAAAAGTCATGCCATAATTTTTAGATTTTTTTCTATCTTTTTCGGATTTTTCAACATTTTTTCAGTTTTTTTGACCGGTTTTTCGTCGAAACCGGTCGATTTTCAGCCAAACCCACCGGTTTACCGCCGTAACGGTTTCTCCTGAAACCGGCCGGCTAGCGGGCCAAACCAGCCGATTTACCGGTAATATCGGCCGGTTTACGGATCGAAAAACCGATGAACTTCAAAATTTTAAATTTTGAATTTGGACCGGTTTTTTCGGTTTTCTCGAAAGTCGGAATACCGGCCACGAGCGGTTTTACCGCATCGAACGGTTTCGTGAACCCTGCTTGTGAGAACAGTATTCTTTGTTATTGTTTCTGCATTAAACTACTCTTTCTGTTCACTTTTATAGTGGTTTTAGCTCTGGGCACGGAAGTTTAAAAAAATGAAAAAATATGATACGTAAAAAATGAGAAAGAAAAATATAGACATAAAAATTTATTGAAAGAGAGAAAGTATATTAGAAAGAAGAGAAAATTGTATTAGAGAGTGAGAATGACATATATTGAGTAATAAAATTTAAATGCTATAACGACTTATATTTATCAACGCAGAGTACTGCAGTACACAACATACATCTATTTTTTTATCATATAAATTACTGTTCATTGCTACGTGCTTTGAATTTTTCTCTCCACGGCAGAGAACGCGTACGCCACAGCTGGCACCCCGTCCGGCAACGCACGAAGCACGCGTGCCACGCAAGCGCGACTGGACGCATGCGATTCAATGATTCTGTAGTGGAGTTGGTGGCCTTTTCGCCCCCTAGCACATTCAGCTCCCGTATGCGGATTCCTGCAGCTCCCGTCCGCGGAAACAGCGGGACCAGCCTGCCACGCGCTGAGGCCCCGTCTGTATTGAAGGATTTTTCAAAGGAATCGATCCTGTGAATTGCTGACATCACGCAGAGTTTGAACGAAGGAACAAAACTCATCGTTTCTCCGCAAAGGATCGCATACCTTCATAAAATCTAGGAAATTAAAAATCCAAATCCGAACCAAAGGTTTCGCGCAAGCCCGAGGAGAAACAGAGAAATTGTGCGGGGCAGCGCAGGAGAGACCGACAACGCACTGATTTCGAGCTTCGATTGGGCATTAGTGACTTCTAAATATTTATTTACTCTTTGTTCCTTTATTTTTTATTTTTGCAATCTTTTATTTTCGATTCTTTTATTTTTCCAACGGCGCCGCGCCACAAAAGGGGGTTCTAGTCCGTCTAGCGCCTCATCTTCTCAGCGGACGGCCGGCCCCACCCCGGCAAACGTTCCCCCAGGCAGTGATAATCGAGAGACGCATTCCCTCCCCGATGGCCAGTACTCTCGTGAACCATTGCAGCTCTGGGGCTGTTTGTTTGTGTTTTTTTTTATATACTTTTAAAATAAATGTTAGTAGTTAGTTAAAAAAGCAGATTGATAAAATTTAAATATTAATTTTTAATATATTTTTATCTTCTCTGTAAAAAAAACTAAAAAAGCAGCTTAAAATATACTGTTTAGCTTTTAATTCATTTTATCGAAGTTTACTTTTTAACTTTTAAAAATAAACTCTTTAAAACTCTGTTTATTTTAGCTTTTGACTTTTTAGATTTTCTAATTTTAAAAAAATAATCGAGAAGTTAAAATAAACAGAGTCTAAGTAAAAACTAAGGATCGCGGCGAACTTGGCTGGCACGAGTGTGGTTACGACGAGCAGGCTGAAGACAAACGGATCTCAAATCCGTTTCTCTGAACGTGACAAAAATTTTTACAACTGATAACCAGACTACAACGCAATACACGCAACCAATCAATGGTCGACTTTTTTCACGCAGGGAGCCTGGTCGTCTCGCGTGCACCTATCAATCACGCTCTATCGGACGCGGCTCCTCGATCTGTTCCTCGAGGCACGTAACGCACGTTACCCATCTGAATGCACCGGACGACCAGTCACCATGATGGATGGTGGACGGTCGGTGAAGTCGGCCGTAAAGAAATGGAATAAAGGCTGTTTGTTTCAGTTTTTAATTGATTTTTTAACTTAAAAAGCTTAAAATTTGAAAAGTTAAAACAAAGAAAGTTTTAGAATTTAGTTTTTAAAATGCTAAAAAGATAGTTTTTGAAGAAATAAACTAAAAAAACAAAAAACTCATTTAAAAGTGTTTTTTTATTTTTAGTATGCCAAAAAGCTAAATATATATCGTAAAAACTAATAATTACTACTTATAAACTAGCTTTTCAACTGTCTATTAACTAACTTTTTAAAAAGTTTAAAAGATTCCGACCAAACAAAGAGACTTAATTGTGAAGAGCGGATAAGGTGGTGAGATTCTTATGGAATAAGAAGGAGTAGAACACACGCGGTCGTACCGCCATCACGCGGCGTGTCCCCGATAGGCGGGAGGACGAGCCTAGAACGGTTAGTATGCGTTTTTAACAGAACCGCGGTAAATCAGGCGATTTTTGCGGTTTTTAATTTTATTGTTTCGGTTCAATTTTATTGGATGACTGCGTTTTGTTTTAAAAATTTTAAAAAATTTGAAAATTTAAAAAATTTTAGAATATCGAAAATTGTTAAAATTGTTTGGCTTACTGTTAAAACTGCTTAATTTATCGTTAAAACCGATAATTTTTAAATTTTAAAATTTAAAACTGTAAAAAAAAAAAGCTAATAGTTGAAACCGCGTAACCGGTGAATACTCCTCGCACGCGCTCGCCGCGCACAGCAGCAGGGTGTGGCCGCGGCTGGCACCCCGTCCGGCAACGCACGATGCACGCAGGCCACGCAAGCGCGACTGGACGCATGCGATTCAATGATTCTGTCGTGGAGTTGGTGGCCTTTTCGCCCCCTAGCACATTCCTGCATCCTGCCGCTCCCGTCCGCGGAAACAGCGGGACGAGCCTGCCACTCGCTGAGGCCCCGTCTGGATTGAAGGATTTTTCAAAGGAATCGATGCTGTGAATTGCTGACATCACGCAGAGTTTGGAACGAAGGAACAAAGCTCATCGTTTCTCCGGAAAGGACCACATACCTTCACAAAACGAAATGAAAAATCCAATCCGAACCAAAGGTTTCGCACAAGCCCGCGAAGAAACAGATAAATTGTGCGGGGCAGCGGCGGAGGGACCGACGGCGCACTGATTTCGAGCTTCGATTGGGCATTAGTGACTTCTAAATATTTATTTACTCTTTGGTCCTTTGTTTTTTATTTCTGCGATCTAAACATCAAAAGTTCTCAATTCTTTGTTTTCGATTTTTTTTTCAACTTCTTTCATTTTTACCTTTTTTTATTCTTATATTTTTTTCTTAATTCTTATAATTCTCATTCCTAGGTTCCAAACGGGGCCTGATCCAATATGGGCAGCGTCGTGGCTGATGCGGTGCGAGCGCTTCTACTGCTGGTTCACCCTCACGGGCTTCACCCACCTCTCCCCGCTCCGAAGTCCGAACAATCTCACGGCCTGCTTCCTGCTGGACCAATTGGTTGCTTTCATAGTTGGGCCGTATCTCCTCTGCATTCGAAACAGAGGCTACACCGGCAAAAAGATTGGCCCATTAAAAGCCCATTTCTAGCCGAGAGATCCAACCATCCAAGTTCGCATTTCGCGCTATACTCGCTCTTTCCCAGCTACAAATACTGGTACTCCGACCTTCCAAGTCCAGAGGTTAGAATACGCATAAATTTACCATCAGTCCGAAGCCATAAGTTTATTAGCGAGCGAGGATAACATATTTTACGCAGAAGCTGGTGATGACTAGCGGATCTGCTCCCCTGTTTCCTTGTGCGGATACACGCGTGGCTCCTCCCTCCCGGGGGCCAGGCCGCGTCGTGCTGGACCAATTCTAGTACCCCGTGGAGCACGACGACCGTGGCTCCTCGTCACTCCGACAGATCCTCAACTGTAAAAAAAATAACCACGGTGGCAGCAGCTAACGCCTGGTCCGAAGGAAATACTACGACTCCGTACTTGGTTCCTATAATGGAGCAGAGATGATCTGGAAGATGGAGACTCGTTTGATCAGATGGAGGCCCGTTTGATTTCTGTTATTTAATCCGCATTATTTCGTTGAAAAAAACTTCGGACTATTAGATTGGAGAAACGTGAGAACTAGGGAGGAGCAGCCACACCTGCGTGAGCACTCCTCACTCGGCGGCCGGCCTGACTGCCCAAACGGGAAACCGGCAGGTAAACGGAGCACGGAATATGCCCCGGATCTACGGCGCGGAATGGCTAAACTAATTAAACAAGGCAGGGACCTCGTTCATCCTTTGGGAGATTCCTTGTCACCACAGCTTTTGAAAGCTTATCTGCATGGGCGATTAAAGCACGAGGTGGAATGGTTAGTATTTTACTACCCGGCTTACGGTTTCGACAGTGAATCAGGTGGTAACTCGACCTGGGACTTCCCGTGCGAGAGATGGAAGATTTTACTTGCGAATAAGCATCTCCATGTTAATTATCGGTGTAGAGGGTCATCCAAACAAAACAGCCACCTATTAAAAAGGTCTAGAGAGTACCAACATTCCGCCTTATTTTTTTTCTAGGTCATAGATCTCTGTAAAACATGAAATAGTCTAAGATTTACAGCTGCATGTGGTCCGTAGTCTAATGATTTTTTGGCGACGAGAATTACTCTATAATTATTTGCATTGACTCTTTTGATTCTACACTTCTTATCATGACTCCAATCCCACAAGGAATCCCCTACAGCGGTCTTCATAGGAGCTGCACTGCTCCTCGCAGTTCCAGGGGGGCTCTGCATAGACCCCACTGGCCGAACGGACCGCTAGCTAGTTTTGGTTTCTTCCGTGACACCGATGTGCTCGGACTTGTTGATGTCTCACGCGATATCCCCGTGCTCCGGTGACCGGCCGAGATTCTCCATACACAGGCCCGAAGAAGGCTTAAGCAGGAAAAAGGCTTATCCACCACCTGGCCTGAACTGAAAACTGCGTGCCCTCTGCAACTTGCCTGCTTTGCCCAATTTATTAAATATCCGGGTGCCATCTTTTGAATCTTTCCTCTTTCCTCCTCCCGTTTCCCTTTCGTTGTTTTGGTTATTCGGAGTGGACTAGTTATCTTCTGCGAGCAGGTGCGCGCAAGCTGTTTGGCGATTTACCTCTCTCGTCTCTCTGAGCGACATCTGTCCGTGCGGTTAGTTTACTTCTCGGCGCAGTAACTAATCCTGGTGAAAGCATCGCCGTTCACTTAAGCGTGGCATGACTTTTCCTACGAGGAATTAACCACACATGACACGATAATGAACGGCTACCATTGAAGAATAGTTAAACATCTTTCTCCATCTCCTGACTACCAGTTCGTGTATTCAAAGTCTTATTATGAAGCATATCTAGCTGTTTGGTTCTATGTTTGAGGGCGCATGCATATATAGGAGTGTTCTATGGTTTGTACAGGAGAGAAAAATGTTTACACCCCGCAAACCCAATTCAAGTTTATAATTACTGGAGTATAAAAGTACAATCCTCAATTACCTATATCTTAAACATTGCTTCAGCAATATTCTAGGCCTATATCTGGTGCAACGATCGAGCGAATTGCTCGCACCAGATCGAAATCAATTGTCATGAATGATTTTCAGACGTAAACCGAGAACAACCAATCGATCATTGCATCCCCATGCTAGGATAGAGCAGCATCTGATGCCCCAGCTGGCTCAGGGACCCGTGCAGTCCGTTGCCTGCTGTTTGGAACGTTGCACCGATGCAGGAACTGTTCGGCTTCTTGGCTGCCGCCGCCTGATGATGACTCCAGCTCTCTTCTGTTCTCTTGCGCTTCCCGCCGACCATGCTACCATCGCCCGCCGCAGCCGCTGATGTTGAGGCCGTCGAGTTCGCCAGGAGGAGCTGCCCGGACATGTTGCTGTTACCGTTGTTGACTAGTAGGTGGCTCGCGACAGGGTGGCCGAGTAGAGGGGCGTGGTGTTGCTGGTCAAGATGGGGCACCGCGTGCTGGACGCCGCCGTCGTCGAAGAACTGCGCCAGCGAGTATTCGTTCAATAGCTCGGAGAAGGACTGGATCCTGGGCATCATCTGTGTGCCGCCGGTCGCGGCCTGCTGCATCGGGAACGCGCTCGCGGCGACGCCGCCTTGCAGGATATTCATGCCGGCGCTCGACGACGTCGTGTAGAGGGCCTCGTCGAAGCCGCACGGCTCGTCCTGCTCGTGGTTGGGGAACGACGGCACTGGCGTCGGCGACGCGTGGCTGGTCTTGTTGTAGATCCGGCACAGCACCCAGTCATCCAGCTGCACAGATCATTATCGATCGCACAAATTAGCAAGAGGGTATGGGGGGGAATACTAATTGATAATGCTACAAAAATCAGCTGGAGATGAACAAATCGAGCATCGATCAACACGTATGCATCGCGGCTTTCATTGTCGGATCAATTGACTTCGGCTCAACCGTGCCAAGTATGACTAAAGAACATTTGTTTAAGACAAGCGCATTAAAGCTAGCGGATTTTGCGTCCATTGGCAAGCCACAAACCGATGCGATAAAACAATATTGACGTCGACACGGAGCCGTATTGGAAACATCGGCGAAGAAGATCAGGGTGCAAGTTGATCATCTGTGTGCATGCGCAATCAGTGAAACGAACAGTGCAACTAGCACGATACTGACATGTAGACAAGCCAAGATCTCATAATTTGTTCTTTGATTTTTTTCTTATTAGCCGTTCATGTATGAGTAAATTAGATTAAAGCTACTACGGTGTCATGCAGTACTAGTTCAGTGCGCTTGCGTACCCTCATGGACGCGTTGCCGAACTTCATGGGGCGGTAGGCGTGTCCGCCGTTGGCGTCGGCGGCGAGGCGGTACTCGTGCATGATCCAGTTGGTCTTGGTGCCCTTGGGCGGGCGGCCCATGTAGAACACGAGTGCCTTCTTCACGCCGACGTTCTCGAAGGTGGTGGTGCTGTGGATGGCCTTGTCTGTGCCAGTGGCCTTCCAGTAGCCGGAGCCCGCGGCGCGGTTCGGCCGGATCCCGTTCGGGTACTTGCGGTCTCGCGGACTGAAGAAGTACCACTCCTTGTCCCCGTACGCCGCCATGGCTGCACGAAACGCGCGAACAACGCAATTAAAGACGATCCGTCAGTTTATTTCTTGCAAGTGCTTACGAACTGGAGTAGTGGGGATCTTGCACGCATGGATCGTCGGATGCTAGTGAAGGGAATGAAGGGTGCTCACATGGCAGGGCCCATGGGTCGAACTTGTAGATGTCGACGTCGGCGATGATGGCTTCCGGGCACGGCAAGGAGCCGGCGCGGTTGCGGAGGTAGTGGAGGATCAGCTCCTCGTCCGTCGGGTGGAACCGGAAGCCGGGCGGCAGCGACGTCGCCGGGTTCGCCATGACCATCGGCACCAGCCTCTCCCACGCACGCGATCGATCGACCGAGCGAGCTGGTGCGCTAGTGGTGATCGATCGACCCTCCTCTCCCCGCAAAGCCCTAGCAGCTAAGCCCCGGGAGGAAGGAGAGAGAAGCTCCGCTCGATCGAGCTCGGAGAAATGGGGGAAGGGAGGATTTTTTTCTGGAACGGGAGGGGAGCGCCTGCTTATATGCTCGCGGGTTCTTGGCCGCTTGCGCGCGCTTACGCCTCACGCGGGGCCCAGGCGCCAGGCCGTTCTCGGTAGTGGGGCGGGGCTGGCGAACGACAGCGGCACGCGGGGGCGTGTGTGGTTATCGTTTGATCGTCGTTCCTCCTCGCCTCACGCACGTCCGGCGTGATGCCACCGGAGATTCGTGGGCTGGGTGGACCCCATGACGGCTGCCGCTGGAACTCGGCGGCGCCGGCACGTGTTGGCGGCCGGTGCTTCCAGCGGGCGGCTTTCCGCGGGGACCGGCCGGGCCACGGTTTTCTTCTTCCTCGGCAGATTTTTTTTTCTCTTGACAGGATCCCATCGGACAGAGGAATTGCTGCGGCCTGCAACTGTGGGACGAGACGTGATTATTCGATCAGAATAGTGTTTCATGAGAAATTTTATAGCGGCAACTTGTTGATGACTTGACTTGATGGTTCCAAGATAATTTTGTGTGGCGCACAATTGCACAAAGCTCATCTAGTAAAGATTGACAGAATGAAAACGCACGGAGCATACTGACAAACCAGTTGGTCTAGGCTGGCTATTAAAATAGTTCGACACAGGGACACAGACCAGAAGCATCGTTGATTTGCTTGTTGGAGCCTTTTTGGCAGGGAAGGGGATAGGATAAAGCTAGTGACAACTGAACGGGCAGACCGGTCTAGCTGAATGCAAGGAAACAGCGGTACCATTTCATTCTCAGGTTGCCCGTAGCTTTATCTCGTGCAGAAATCATGCTTGGTGCGATTATCTTGCGTCGCCGCATCTGGAGGACACAGATATTTGTTTGGAGCATTAAGTATGTCGATGTGGTTTAAATTACCGATTTGATGATGCCTTGGACGCTTTAATTTTTGGTAAAGGGTAAAATGTTTTGGAATTACCAGTACTTTGTCATAATAAATTGCTTGTCGTTTTCAAAAGCGAAAATACACCACAAGTTAGGGGAACTCCATTGCGCGCCGTCACTAGAATAACTAGTCGACAGATCTTCTCTATATCGTTTTATTTCTACTGACTCGTCGCTTCTTGACTGAATTGATTAGTCCGGTGACCTGGCATGTAAGGTCTTTGTCTATCGAAAGGCCAAAATCCCAGGCGCACCTACCAGCTTATCTATGGAGAGAGCAACCCATTTGTCTGGCGACAGCTTGTTACGTACCGTGGACACTTCACTGCTGCACGTGTTAAGAAATGTAAAAAAAAAATACACCAGGTATGTATCATCATTAACAACATTTTAGTTAGAGTATCTGCTCCTACGTCACAAAATAAGTGTTTTCTTAGATTTTCAAATATCTATATTTAACTATTCTTTTTATTCAACAAATTTGTTAAAATATTATTTATTTTATTATAAAACGATTCATTATTAAAAGTATTTTAATCTTGATTTGTTTATTTTTGTATTTCACAATTTTTTTTAATAAAATGAATTGTCAAATATTGATTTTAAAAAGTTAAAAATGTCATTTATTTTGGGACGGAGAAAGTAGTTTGCAACTTAAAATAATGATACTGTAGCAATTTATTTTTATATTTGACTACAAAGTGTTACTTCTCTAAGCTCATATATAGCTTATTAAACATCGGCAACATCTCCTACATATAACACTCTTAGGAACTGCTATATTGTGACATCATATTATTCTATGGTGTATCAAGTAACTGAAAATCAATTAAATGATAAAGAATACTCCCTTTGTCCCAAAATAAGAGTTTTTAGATTTTTTAAATACTTACCTTTGACCATTCCTTTTATTCAAAAAATTGTGAAAATATTATTTATTTTATTGTGAAATGATTCATTATTAGATGTACTTTAAGTTTGAGTTGTTTTTTTTATTTTCATAATTTTTTTAGTAAGACGAATGATCAAATGTTGATTTTAAAAAATAAAAAATTGTCACTTGTTTTGAGATAAAGGAGTAGTTGACATGCCGCATCTAGACAGTAACAAAAAAAGTCCATGATTATTGATGATGTGAGCCAAAGTGTTTTAAAAAATAAAAGATGAATAAAATTATGTTTGATATTAAATGAATTATTTTATCTCGTGGTTTCCTTCAAAAAAGACGTACTACTAAGACACAAAAAAATAGTTAATGTGCCTGCGAAGTGCAAAATCAAGCCGACAAGCGTAGATTGCAGTTAGTTCATCACTGCAAACACCCACACAAAACTAGTCCAGCAAATCAAGCCTTTCAGGCAATATGCAACGAGATTAAATAATCCGCGGCCTGATGGCGTGATTATCTTGGAGTCCATGAGCAGGATTAGTAGCTTTGCGTCGCTCTCCATTGACTTGATTAGCAGGTAGATCATGTTCGTGTGGCTGGCCCTTAACTCAAAGCCGTGGTTATCCGTCCTGATAGTAATCGGATGAGCCTAACCATCCATCCGTCGCTGCCCGTATGACCGGCGGTTTTAGCAGCTAGCCCAGTCCAGTGGCGTGACGACGACGCACGGTAATGGCGCTGCCGTACGTTGCTGTAGATGCTGTGATATGACAATACGTTACCCTCGTCCGGCGAGATGCGATCATGCGAGCCGGGGGGGGGGGGGGGGGGGGGGGGGGGGGGGGGGGGGGGGGGGGGGGGGGGGGGGGGGGGGGGGGGGGGGGGGTCGCGGGCCGGCCCGGCCGGGAGCCGGGGTGGGGAGCCAGTGAGCCACAGCGGATGCACCGCGGCCGTCGCCGTCGGCGAAACCGAAAGGAATTCCATATCGAGTAACTTTGGTGGCCGTCGTCGCCCGGCTCGCCTCGTCGCTGTCAGGGCACGTGTCGACAGCGCGGGCGCTCCCCGCCGTTCAGGCGTCTATCACGCTGGCGAAGGGGGTGACGGCATCAAGGAGGCGATCCAGCCGTCTCGCATCATGGCATCCGCGCGCCGTGCGACCAGGTCGAAAGGCCAAAGCAAGCGAGGGCTCCGGCCTCCGGCTAGAGATGAGGAAGAATACTATTCTAGGGGGCCTTGCTTTCCGCGAGTAACCAAATGGTCAAGTGGGAGTGAGTAAGTTGTGTGAACGATAGCAGGGCACAGGTCGAAAAGAAGCGCGAGAGCGACGCGTATCTACCTGACCCGTCAGCGGACCTTCCTAGCTTCTCCAAATAACAACTCCGGTACACCACTGATTTATGATTGCGGTCTTTGACAGGACTATTTGATCGAAACCCGTCAATGTTATCTTGACTGTCAGCTCACTGATCTCTTCGTCAATTTGATTATGCCTAATCAGTTGCCCAATTACCTATAGTAATACTAGGTTAATCCGTCCCTAAGCCTCCACGATCTGGCTAGTTCTATGGTACCCCTAGTCGTCAACAGAAAATATGAGATGTGGAGTCATATACGGCTCCAGATGTGGCATGCATGGTTGTGGATTGCAACGTGACCAGACGCGATTGGAGAAAATGGACTCCCAACATAGTGTGGTGACGTTTGCCAACCTTCGATACGATATGCATGCATCGATGACGCAACGCACCCCCGAATTCATGATCAATGTAACTTTCCCGGGTTCCTGAAGCGTGCTGAGGAACTCGCATCCAAGTCAAGGTGGTGTGGTTGGAAGAGGCCGGGCCGGGCCTTGGAGGCGGACCAATTGCAGTACTACAAGACAAACAGCTCGGGACAGTAACACGCCAGCCTTTGAAGAAGAAAAGTTTGCCGACGGATCGAAAACTGCGAGGCTGCCGCGAAGAAGTCCACCTGTGATTATCCGAAGCTCCTGGATTCCAGCTGGTATTCCCCCACGTGCGTGCAGATCATCATCGTAAGACGGCGACGGGCTGGCATATCCGACGGGACAGTTCCGTGCCACACGTCTGTCCGGAGATCAGGTCAGAAAAAGGTACCTGCGTGAGGTAGATAACGTCAGAACCGGCGAGAAAATTCAGAGCGCTGGTCGACGAAGCCAACCAGCTGCGACCAGGGTGATCGAGTTTCAGCTGGAACAAGATCAAACCGTACGTTACCAAACTAACTGGCCGCTTGATTAGCGTGAGTTAGTCGTCAGGATCTCTCATTAACTTTAAAATTAAAATATTATTTGCTCCAAGGTTGTTGGTTGCAACCGACCGGTCAATTTTTTTTTCTACACAGACACACGTGATGCGATCGATGCGTTCTCACGAGTTTCAGGAGTATGAACGAACGCACGACATGCCCCTTCAAAAATGGCCTTCTTTGTTTGCTTGGAAGTCCACTTGCATGTTCCCAAACTTTCTCCGCCCCAAAGGACCGGCCTTGCGCCGAGCGACCAGCCTTTTTCCGCGCACGATAACGGGACGCAGTTCAGCGTGGAAAATGCGTTGAGAAATGCTGCCAGATGGGCGGAGTCCAGTCACGGGCCGTTCACCGCAGTTGGCTGCTTTTGACTAGTACGCCGCCCCCCTCACGCATGGGGTCGAAGTGTTGTTGCACTCACCAAAAAGCTGGTGATAGCATCATCCCCTCTTCGTGTAGACTTTTCAATTCGTGATCTAGATAACCGGAACATCTGGCTACAGTTGCTTTCTGAGTCCGCTTTGGATATGAAAAACGGTTGATTGATAGGGTCTTTTTTTGGACTTTACTCTCCAAGTCGCTGGCAGAATTTCCTTTCTACTACATATTACTATTTGTTTTTTCTTTTGTTATTTTGCACCGTATGTGAGCGTAATGCAGAGATGAGCTGATTGCCTGATTGGTCATGTTTGTGGAAATTTTAGGTTTCTTTTGGAACACGAGATTTTTTTTCTGTGAAATTAAACTGATTTCTGTGAAATTCATGTATTTCAAAAGAGCCCTTACACTCGTACACACATTGTTCTCAAATATTTACAGTCTGCAGTATGAACCGTGGAAGCTAATAACACTGCAAATATCATAGGAGCATGTCATCCTTCCTCAGAATCCCGAAACAAAAGAGGTGGATTGTATTGACAAAACTAGCACGTCCAGAAAATTAATCACCCGTCGGAAAAACAGTTGGTTTACTAATAGGAGTAGGAGTATTTCGCATGCCACAATTGGAAGCAGGGCCGTCGATCGGCATGGGCAGCCTGGCCGACGGCACAGGGCCCCCAAATTTTTGGGGCCCCCACTTTCTAATTGCACTTAGAAGGCTAATACGTGAGCTGGCTCAGGTGATCGATGTTCTCTTTCCTTCCGCTGTAAGCTGCTCAACTCCGTGTCTGTTCGTCTCTTGGTCCAAAGCAAGTAAGCAACGAATTGTGAACCTGCTTAACGCCTCGCCGCCGCGGCGACTATAAAGAAATTGCGATCGGATACCTCCACAGACGACAGTCCTGCGCTCTCAACAAAAGCAACAAGCAGCCAAGCGCAAGCTGAAAAGCACGTAATTGTTCGATTCATCTCCTTTTGTTTTTTCACTTTGCTGTGCTAACTGGCTAACTACTAAGAGCCGAAGCCTTAATACCATATTGGCTTATTTGTTCATCAACAGACCGAGGCTCCAATCCTAATTACATAATTATTATGTCTTCTAGAAATAGAAAGTATGGTTTTGGTTTTGAGGAAGCAAGAAGAAACAAAGACTAGAAGCACAACCAATCTCAAAAGGGTGATATTGACAATTTGACATATTTGGTGTGAGAGACTGAATTTACTTCTCAAAATAAAACTCATGTATTAGGACTTGAAAATGATCTTTTGGAGAAAATTAAGTATGTAGGGGTAATTGAAGATTTTATTTCAAAGAATACTAGAAGAGTCACACTTTTAGCAGAATATGACTGATATGGATAAGAAAGATTTATCATTTATTTTTTTAGATGAAAATTTCAACTGTATACTTAGTATAATAAATTTTAAAAACATATATTTAAATATATATATATATTAATTATTTATGTTCTTAAAGTAGGGTCCATCTTATTTTTTTCGCACCGGGGCCCTACAAACTCCGGTACGGGCCTGATTGGAAGGGTCGCCGATGACCAATCTCTCGCAGTCTAGACCCACCTGCAGATTAGTCGCACGCTCCACATGTGAAAATCTAGCGCCCCTGTGCTCCCTAAAAAAGGGGAAGGAAACACCATTATTTTCAACACGAACACCACCAGAGCTGCGCACTTAGGCCCGCGAATTAACCCCGAAAAAAGGAAAGAGAGGGCGTCTTTAACACTGACGAAAAAAGCAGAGCTAAAACAGAAAAGAAAACACAAAGGAAGGGAGCGCCAAATAGAGTAGCAAGGAGAACTACCTGATCGAGAGGGCATCCGCAACGCACGACAGCAACGTGGTGCTTATCCTCTCGACGACGGCGACGACGACGAGACCAGCTAGTCGGTCGCGCTCCGGATATAGTACTGGTCCAGCCAGCGAATCCGATCCACGGTGCGCGCACGTACGTACGTGATCATGCACGGTGGGGGCCAGGCCATCGCGATCTCCGAACGCGCCTGCCGCCAGCCAGTAGCAGCCTAGCCGCCATGCGCGTCCCCGCACCAATTCGTTGCGTCGAAGCATCGGCTGCGTACGTGCGCGCACCGCCCTGCCCGAGCGGTCACTCCGCGCAGTGAAGACGACGGCGGCGGCTCGGCGTGGCCGATGAGGCGATGACCGCAGCGCCTACGCCAACACCGCGCGCGGCGCTTTCGGCGGCGCGCGATCGATCGACTTGTTGTTGCTGGTTAGGCGGGCGCGCGCGCCATCACACGCGAGGTGGATCCAATTGGCTGCGCCGCGCGCGGGTAAAGGGAAAAGAAAAGAGATATCATGTGGCGTGCCGTGTGGTTCCTGGGCTGATCGCTGCCAAGTGTGTGTCCCCGCCGCGTCGGCGTGGCTGCGTGGACCGTAGAGACCGGACGAGAGGGCGCCGTATGGGACTCGTATACATGAGCCAGGGATATACTCGTTCAGTGGTGCCTGTGTACTGCACTTCTGATGACGTGGTTTATTATTACTGATTATAGAAGGGTACGTGGAGCGGTTGTTAACTCTGATCAGAGTTGGCGCCCACTCGACCACTCTACAGTCTATACGCATTGCAACGGCAAAGTAAACCGTTATATATATCTCACATGTTTCAAATAGTAAAGCCTCCGGTCGAAGCAAACCAAAAAAGGGAAGACGAACGCATGCGGTTTTCGTCTTCCTTTCTATCCTCAGCCTTAAACTTTTTTTTATTAGTCCATTACGAAGCCCGGGCAGCAAACCCGTGGAGTGTAGACTGGCTGTCCGCCATCCGTTCTCCCATGTTCAAAAGCACGGGGGATGCGTAACACGGTTTGCTCCAACAAACTGCTCCTCGTAAACGGTATCGTTTACGCCTGTTGCTTCTTGGCAAAAAAAACTTTCAGCTGTATAAACTATGCGGGCCGGACTCATCGTTCATCTCGGCCGTTCCGTCTTCCCGGGCCAGTTCTTGTTGGCCTGCCTAAACCACGCGCTGTTTCGATGCAGGCATGTTTCAAAGGTCGGTGACTGCCGCCGCCCCCAATCCAGGTGCACAGTGCACCGCCGCGTTTTCGTTCCAGAAAAGAAGGCGGATACACCGCCGTATAAGCGGATTTTTTAAGCGGGGACGCATGTGCGGGGTCACCTCGGCGCCATCTGATTCTCGGCACGAGCGGCCCACGAGCGGGCGGCGCGACGCCCCGTGTTTTTGCACCGGGGGGCCCCTATGGCCAGTGAACCGTCTGGTTCCCCGTACATCCGTCCCCGCTGAAAATTTCTTTACTAGCCGTAACGTAACCCAGTGATAAAACGAATCAGACTCCGTGCTAGTGCCCCAGCGGCAGACCGCAGTCGGTGGAACTCTGCCAGCCCATGCAAACAAACCGAGCGTCAGCGTGAGGTCAAATCAATTTTGAACGGCGGGTGTCTGCCCTCAGCGTAGCGCACGCCGCTCCGGAGCCTGACAAGCTTTCAAAGGAGGGTGATATGCCAAGGCGGAAAAGAAGCGGAGACAGAGAAAACACGGGGCCGCATGGTGGTTTTTGCGGGGTTTTGAAGAGATCTTCGGTTAGGGTCGCAGGCGCCAGCGGGCACAGCCGCACAGGCGTTGTTGCTACCAAATACAGTAACGCTAATATTACGCGAGACACGGTGTTTGGGAAATATTAAAGGTATCTTCACCACTAAAATAAATCTTATTCATTGATTTTTAAAATTTGATATTAGACTCACCATTTTTGATACTAAGCTCATTTAATTTGATAGCTTTGACTAAATACTTTCCTATTTTTAACCATCAGAACTAAACTAATCAAATGAACATATATAATTAACTCGAAACATTGTAACATCTCTCATATTATGCTCTTGTATCGCTCTGGCCACAAAACTCAAGCCCGAAGCTCGAAACCATAAAAACCAAGCCCGAACCCGAACAAACCTGAGCCCGAATTCGAACTCAAAAAACTCGAAATCTAAAACTCGAATAAAAATTTCGGGTAGTAGATCTGAAAGCCCAAATTAATTTCGGGCCTAATCGGGTTTGTACTTCCGATATCTGAATTACCCGAAGTACCCGAATAATTAGAAAATAAGTCTTTTTAACCTACTTATAACTTATTATTATTGATCAAATTTTAGAACTAGTCATCCACACCTAAGCCAACTAAGCTCATCTCAAAAATAACATTAAAAACATATAAATCTTTATCTAACATAAGTTCACCCACTCTGATCTATGATAATATAGTGTCAGGCGACATAAATTATAACTATAATTTAATGTAACAGTGTAAATTTGGGTAATTTGGGTTTACTCGAACCCGAACACAAACCCGAAATATCAGGTATCCGAATTGTTTGGTTTAATGTTATCTCGAGTGAAATTCGGATATTATTTTTGAAAACCCAAAATTTTAAGAACTCAAATTAACTGACCCGAAAATTCGGGTAAACCCCAACGCCCAAAGTGACTCTTGTAGGCCCACCCGTAATAAGTCTATGACTCTGCCTATGGAGCTCTCAATGGCCTTTTTTTCACTCTTATAAACGGCTTATTGATGTAAATAAGTGAGAATTCCATCTAACATTTTACTTATTTCCTTGAGAATATGATTTTCTGATAAGCAGCTTTATTTGAATTATAAAAATAAAAAAAATGAGAATCAACAAAATCTTCGTGATGAAAATAATTATATTTTTTAGCAAGTGCTCTTCCCTCATAAGCAGAAACATACAGGACCATTGTTGATGAGAGATGTGCGTGATCAGATGCAACACCAATTATGCAACACTACAATTGTACACTGCTAGTAGCATAAGAGCATCTGCAACTGTGGTGCGAACCGAACCGAAGCGTAAGAGCAGGCTGCATAAAATCGATTCCTTCAAGCATTCGATGACACCAACGTTGATTCAGTTAGCTGGGGCCCATGTCAATGGAGTTTTAGTGGCTACGCTAGCTGTCGTGCCCATGGGCAAGTTTTTTTCTCTAGGATATCTTATTTGGCACAACTTATTTTTAGTTTATTCACACAGCAAAAGCTGTACTAAATAGCGAACTTATTTTACGACTTATTAGTTCACCAATTTCTTAGAATAAACTAAAAAATAATTTATTTTTCAGCTGCTTTTTATCAGTTGTAAATATAAGCTATTTTTTTAATAAGTTCCTCTTGTGCTAAACAGAGTTTAAGTCTAATTTACTCCCTTCAAGTATAGTCAAAGTTAAACTAACCCTCTAAAGTATATTTTAATTTATTTTACCATGTTAAATATGATTTAGATCAATTTACTTTCTCATGCAATTTATCTTTTTTAATTCTCTACAAGCGCAATCTTAAGATGAAATTTTATGAAATGATAAAGCGCATCATAACACATATTTCAAAATTATGTCTTCAATTTTTTACTATTATTTTGCATATAGTTTCGTATACCAAAGATTAATTTACTATTAAACATCTTTCTCTATAAAAATAACTATAAAAATATTATAATCATTTTTAATATGTGTTATGATGTGCTTTATCATTTTGTGAAGTTTGATCTAAAATTATGCTTGTGTATTGATAAACATAAAAGATAAATTGCATAAGACGATAAATTGACCTAAAATCACATTTTTTAAAATAAATCAAAGTATAGTTTAGAAGATTATTTGGACTTTAGTTATATTTGAGAGGAGTAAATTGGACTTTATCTTTTTTTTTTCTATTTGATAGGGTTCGGCATGGATTGAACTAAATAGCACGTTCGATTTTTTTTCTCTCCATTCACGGTTCGATGACTGCAACAGTCAAAGCTTGATTGTCCACTATAAGAAATTCTTTAATCTATGATGGAGCTTGGGTGATGTTTATAGAAATTATCATAAAAGGCTACATATATGATGATTTATGAATTTCATCACAATTTTTATGACGAACTTCTTATATTCGTCACGGAGTGACTAAATAGAAATTGTTATAGATTTTTTGGACCTTCATACTTTTAAGATATGAGCTAAATTGGAACACTTGAAGTTCAAATTGAAACCACTTTCAATAAACAAGCATAAATTCATTTAAACTCCAAAAATAGTAAATTGGTTCAAAAATTATTGAAAGGCCATATAGAAACACATATGCTATCTTTACGATAAAAAATATATTGTTGTATTTAAAATAATTTGCTTTCAAATTAGGAGTACCTCACAAGTGTGTTAATTAGTTGGGAGTATAAAAACTAAACATGCCAAAATGAAAGAGTGGGCCAGCAATTCTCATGCCCGTGTCTTTCCTTCCGGCCCGTCAGCGCCTGGCACAATCTGCACCATTGAATCAGAATGAACGGTTGCCATGAGTCATGCCTGAAATAAAATGCGCGTCGGACCATCCGTAACCCTAAACCTAAGAGCATCTCCAATAATTTCTTTAAAAAATCATCTTAAAAAGTATTTTTGAAGTCAGCAAAAAAAAATTCAAGTCTTCTTTAACCACTTTTTTAACACCTTTATTAAATATAGTTTAAATTTAAATCTAATTAACAATCAATCTCACTGTCAATTACACTAAAATAAGATTATAGACCCACAAAATTCTCAAAGATTTTAGACATCCTCAAGAGTAAAGAAATGTTAGAGTTGTTAAGGAGGTTTTTTACACTTTTTACTTATAATTTAATTTAAAAGAAGTTAGTGGAGAGCTCTTACAGATGCTCTAATCACATTCCACTTTTCCTTCCTGAAAAATCCAGATTAGGAGAGGCGCGTTACGGCGCAGCTCCTGAGGTTGAGCGGGTTAAGGCCCCGAGAAGCCGGCGATTCACGTGCGCGTATGAGCGGCATGACCCTGGGCCCTTCTACCGGAGTGGCTTAGCGGCAGTGGGAGAAAGGGGTTGAGGCATGGTGCCACGATGTTGATGCGGATTTGGAGGTGGGCGTCGTGCCGTGGCCTACATCTCTCTCTCTCTCTCTCTCTCTCTCAATGTAGGGGCGGAAAGGGAGTACCACGGCAGCGGCACATCTCAGAGTGGCGACGGTCGGAGGATGAGGTGGCGCAGTAGCGCATGGCTGCGGCAGAGTGCAGAGGAGCGGCCTACAATGAGGTGTACGGGAGGCGCGAAGCCCCATCTACATGGTTGCGCTCGTCGGCAATCTAAGCGTGTTGGTGCCCAAGCAAGTACGCAGAAACTTACGGTGGTCATCTCCTCTTTCTTCTTGGATCTATATTCTTTTAGTTGTGCATCTTATTGCTCGTGGTGATCTTTTTTTAGTTCTTTCTCTTACATTTCTGGTATCACAAATGGCTTTAGTTTTGACTGGGCTTGCATTGGTCCCTTTTGTGATGATTTAGTTCGTCACAAAAATTTGGGTCTTGTTGGGCCTAGGCTCATTTGTGACGGATAGTAAACATCATAAATTTTACCATTTATGACAAAAATTTTAAAAACGTCGCTCTCTTTAATCTATATTGCTATACATGATGATCCTTTTTTTCATGATAAATGAAGTTCTATGATTGTTTTGTTGGATTCTATGATGAAATTGGTTTGTCATGTATCGTCAGATTTCTTGTAGTGTAATTGTGTAAAACGGCACATTTAGGTGTCAACACATGTCCTTGAAGCATCATATATTAGATTGATCTATTTTTTCATCTCAACTATTATTTGACTCAGAGGCAATGAAATAATCAAATGTCACAGGTGTTAGCAAGATGATAGCCTCAGCTGTCATGGGATCAAAGCTACAATAAACATGGCAGGTACATGGGCGTAAGCATATTTAATTTTCGTGTCAGTTCACCTTGATGGCAGGCTGTAGCTTCAGCTCTAGTTGAACTTGAAGGTTTTGATATTTTAAGGATTTTTTTATGAAATTAAAATTTTCATTTAGGTTAATATTTCATTGTGTTGACACATATCTTACTTTGTTCTTTCTTTGTATGAACTTGGACTTTCTTTTATAGGAGATGAGATAGACATGAAGCAGAAATGTCAAAGATCCTAAAAGTAAGGTGCACTCTTCCAATTAGTTCCAACATGTGCGTGATTTTACTGTTTGTTGATTA